>APFE030363059.1:0-120193 GCA_000404065.3 Pinus taeda | reverse complement strand
CGCCTCGGATCTAAGATTCGTGAGAACAAAATATTTCTCGTACAGAGATTGACTGTATGGGCTTTGACCGGATATTTCACCTTCCAAAGGAAGGATGAACCCAGAGGCTACCTGGCCCGATTACAGGCTCTTCCTAGAGAAATAGAATGAAAACACTTCCTGAATAGTAGATCCGATGATCAACAGCTCTGATACCATGTAGAAATTTTGAATAATTTACCACATATTCAACAGAGATTATCCTGATCATGTACTATTGCGGAAAACATACACAATACATAAGCTCCTCTACGTTGATCATCAATATAGCAGCATCAATAACAATAAAACATCAAGAGCATTCACACATTAACACAGTATATATCCCGGGGAAAGCATCTCGCTAAAAACCCCAACTATCTGTATATTAATGATTGAGTCATGTAACATTACAAAGTACAATGCTTATCACAAGCAATCAAGTACCAGCTCCACCTGTTACACATAATACAACTCAGATCTGAATCAATCACTGGCTCAAATCTCTTCCGCTGCTTGCCTGCCTCCGCTGCTCAATACCTGCACAAGAACCGATGATAATTCCAAGGCAGCCACGTATTTCCTTGGCTAAATCACATTATAACAAGCTACAATGTGGGCAAACTCATTGGCATACTCAATCCCCTGATTTGTGCATGATCTGGTGCACAACTATAGTCACAACTGATAGCAATCTGATTCTCTAACACCTGTCCCTGCTGAACTGAACATGCACTGACATGCAACTGAGTTAACTGATGTATTCATTAGTTGTATTATGAGTTAATAACTTGTGAATTAATTAATAACTAATTCACCCAACTCATCTCTAGTCTATTTGCCAGTTAGACTAAATACAACCAGTTTAACAAAGCTGAACTGAACACAACTCCATCAACTGCACCTCCAGTCCACTAAACTCAACTCACTTGAGTTCTAACTGAAGTCATGCATGCAAATATTCAACTAACCCATAAGAACCACGTATTTCCTTCATGCAATTGCATGTGCCACATCCGTAGCTCGAACTGAAGTGCTCCAAGAGAATAAGACAAAGTTTATAGTCCAAATATTTTTGTGAGATAATAATATTTGACTTTTCTATTTTTGACAGCCAGTCTAAAAATAGACTTGATCACTCACACTGTGATCACTCACATTTTCATCAAAAATAGAAGTCCATCTATTTTTCCAACTTGATCAATCATCCATAAACAACAACCTGCAATCCATAGACATGATCCGTATGTCTAAAAATAGACATAGTCTAAAAATAGACTTGCGCCAAAAATAGCCTGTGGGCCCACTTAGTGAAGGCGACTCTTTTCACTAAGCTCCATCATCTTGTTGCAATCTCAACACATGAAAACGTGTTGGCTCAGTTCTATTATTAAGTGAAAGTTCCATCCATACATACACCATTGAAAACTGCTAGCCCCAATAGTGGAACATTACAGTCAACACTACCTGCTCTTCCAAAGAAATATACTAGCTCTACGCTTTGGAGAAGCCAAGGCTCATCAAAATACTCTCCAAGCCTTCTCTGAGCCAAATCCTAGCCAAAATATTGGCTCCCAAAAGCCTATTCTATGAGTTATGAGGTCCTATTTATGACAAAGGGTGGGGTGACCCTTGACATTCCCCTTTGACTCTTTAACTACCCTCACAACTCTTCAACCCCATTAAAAATAACTCTTTACATAACATAGTGATTGTTCACATTCCACTAATGACACTTGGAATTTCACTTACAACATATTTACAAATAATATACAATTTCCACATATACCCATGTGGAAAAAATAGGATTGACTCATCCTAACAAGAAAAACACCATCACTCAAAAGCTTCAAGAAAGACCTGAACTTGGAAACATCCTCTTGATGCTCTTCGGTGACGAACTAATACCAAGCTTGGTACTATGCTATGGTGTCCCCATACTTTTTGGTGATGTCATTCTAAAAATGGACTCTTGCTTCCATGGCTTCTAGGTGTATGGTCCTGGAACCTTTGTCCAACTCATCTTGAAGCATGTGCAACATTGTCCTAAGTGTGGTTGGACCACCGATGTACCTCTGCATGTTCTCTACGCTCAACTACAAGTCATTGCTGGTGGCCTCTTGCATCAACTGCTCCATGTACCTGTTGACCTCTAGCTGAACTTGGTTCTTCTCAATGGCATCGATGAGGGAACCAAATGAAGGGATCATGTGTGTCCTCACCATGACATCCAAACTCTTGAAAACCCATGCATAGGAAACCTCAATGCTACTGATGAGTATTGGAAGTTTCTCATAGTTTCTGGATCAACATCTAAATCTGTGCTTTGTCTAGCTATGCCTACGAATTTGTTATATTATGAAAGTAAAGTGGGGATCCCTTGTACTTCATTATCCATTCATGTACGTGTGCAATAGCAGCATGTATTCCTCTGAGAGTTTGGGAAATCTTCATGCACGCTAATGAAAACCATATAGATGGACAACTACCTTATGCACGATGATAAATCTTTCATAACATTTTTGTATGGTGGTCTGAAGAGTCGATACTTCAACAAGTATCGCTTTCCTCGTCTCTGCCATAGCAGATCTTGTAGATTGTTCTACCCTCTTCCTAGCCTCTTACAAATCCTTTATCATCTGATCATCCTCTTCTAACAAGAACTTGACAGTTGAGCTTGTGGCTTCTACATAAACCTTAGAGGCATTGACCATGGAAGCTAGATGTTTTCTAACATCTGACACAATCACCATTTCCTCCATATGTGCAGGTGATCCGTGATCATCCAGGAGATGATTTCTTTTCACCTGTACAATCCTCTATTATGACTAATAAAATGAAAAATTGTACACACCCATCACCAGATCATCATTAAGGAGAGAAACCACTCCTTGCTTGCTGAGGACTGGTTCTGATTCTAGAGGTGGTGGAGGTTGAGGATTGACCTAGGATGTTCTTGGAATGAGGTCAGTGTATTATTCCTGTGGCTCCTATTTTAACTTCATGTTTGTTGCTACAAGCATTTTCTCAATATTTTGAGCAAGTTCCCAAACCTGCACCTACTTACCCTTCTCTTCATCTAATGATTTTTCTAACTCCTCAACCTATATAGGCACATTTTATTCTGTCATCAAGCCTTGCCCTTCTTCTTGTTCATGTTTCTGCTTCTCTTCCCTCCCTCTCCTTCTTAGCTCCCGCTCTTCTATCATCTTACCCTCTGTTTCCTAAAACTTCCGTTCTACATCCTCCAATCTTTTCTTCTCTCTCTTCCTCCGTTCTACTATCTTTATGCATTTTTGCCTCTTTTCCTCCACTTCTAAGGACACTTTATCAACAAGAGGATCTTCTCTAAACTTGTAGCTTTTCTCAGCCTCTAGGCTCTCATCAATATTCCTTTTGCCTTTGTCCTACGCCGGTTCGCTTCTCACTGCAACTATTGTTGTTGCTTCCTCTGGTGCTACTTCCTGCAGAGAAAATTTCTATTCTAGAGCCATGCTAATCAGTTCATTGAGCCTAGAGGAGTTGTAACAATACCTCAAAGGATCTTCCTCTTCCCAATGAAATTTCTTGTGGATCCTTGGATAATACACCCTCACACAGTGGTTCTTGCATATGCAGTGGGGATGATATGGATTGTAGTCATTGGTGCATAACTTAAAATTTTCTAATTCCTTGGCCTCGGCATATGCATCCTTCAAGCTTTGGATCTCATATAATCCAATCCATAAATGAAGAGAAGGCCATTATTTCTTCTTCCTCCTATGTAGTCCTGTTGATAACCCTATGGAAATGTGATATGAAACCTCTTACATGACCAACTTATCTATGGCAAACCTTGGTAGCACATGTGGAGGCTTCTCTCCGCCAAACATCCTGATGAAGCTGCCACTCGGCGAGGCATACTAATATGTAGTGTTAAGTAATGCCAACATCAATTCTTGAGATATGTAAGGTGGATCTTGCTCAAATATAAACTTGTAAACCAAGATGATGAAATGGTCAGATAGCCTCATCATGACTCCTCAGTAGCTGCACTCAGAAATCAACTTGCAATAAATGTTCACATCATTCTCTGATGGTGCCCATGTCCAAATAATGCTAGGAAACTGATGTTGGGCACATATTGCATCAAGTAGTTATGAAGACATATATAATCTCACTTGCTCATCCTTGGGCTGATTCTAGTCATTAGTTACATGCACTTTCAGTTGAAGAGCCAACATATCTGACTAGTTGAAGAGCCAACTGGTCCAACACAACCACCTAATTCTGCAGAAAGGTCTTCGTGCTCTCTTAATCGTACAAATGACATCAAAATATGATCAAGAGTTGGTATGCCTTTCTTATAAAAGACTTATCCTTATAAACATGATTAGGTGTCAACCTGAACTTTGATGAATCTTTCACCCAATGCTTCATTTTATCTCTAGTGTTCACATTTCTTTTGGGGGTATAGAAAATTGCATCCATGTGATTCATAGGTTGTGGTAAATGATACATTTGATGATAGTTTTCTATCCTAAAAGTATCAAGCTATGTTCCACTATCACTGATCAATGTCATCGTCTCGAGATTGGTATGTGTGATAGTCCAGTGAATGATTTCAGCACATCAGAAGGTGGGGTACTTGCATGCAATCTTATAAAAGCTTGACTTGTGGATGTTGACATAGACCTATCAATCTTCTATATCTTCCTTGAAGCTTCCTACAAATATATCCTTGATTTCTTGCCATGTTACCTTTGTGTCCTTCTCTATGAACAATTGTGTGTCTACATAAACTGGAAAGTTCATTGACACCTATTCAACTACATTCCTAGTTCTGCTCTCGATAGTATCCTTTCATGCAGCTCTCTTCTAAGCCATATTACATGTATTGTTGAAAAGATGCTCAACAAATGTTGTACCTAGAGACAAAGAAGACACTCATGGCATGCAACTGTTAGCTTGAAATTGAAATCACTTCAAAAAAGATCAAGCAACAAACTCAGCAACTTATCAGCAAGATTGTGCAATTCTCGGTTTCAGAGGTGAGGGACTATGAGATGGATCTACGCATTGCTAAGTCCCAACTGTCAATGAGGAGGTGATACTAACTGGAACTACACAATATGTAGTTTAGTCTAGCTTGTGCTAGTTGGGACTGTGTATTATGCAATCCCAGTGGCCAAGGCTCCAGGACTAGCTCCTAAAACTATGTAGTGTGCAACTAGAGCTAGTCACTAGAAACCTCTATGTAATTCTTGCAGCCAAGGTAGAGCCTTGAGATCTAGAAATGCACATTTTATGCCAGGAAGAGCTATATCTAGGCCAAGGAAACCTAGATCTACCCAAGGGAAACATGAAAACGAGCAGATCTGAAAGTTTGAGTGGTGGTTGGTGTATATATGGGTGAATGGTGATGCATGCAATCAAAACAAATGTAGGTATCATTCAAACAGAATAACAGTGAAGCTTACGGACAATATTTCCACAATAATGACTGTTAGTGAAAAACCTGGGTTATGCATGTAACACTTAGGGAAGGCATTGAAAACTTAAAACAACACTTCTAGAAGCTAAAACAAATCAAAACACCAACGATTATTCAATAAAATGGGTAAAGAAAAACTCTCACAAGCCAAGGAAACAAAAGCAATAGAAAAAGAAGCAAAAAAATGGAAAAGCAAGGCTTACCTGATAAAGATGTGTTAATTGTGCCAAAGGGTCATAAATCTCCTTAGGAATGCTAGGGCTCCAAGATCAAATGTGAAAATGAGCTCTGGTGGTGTCCATTAAATAGATTTGGTTGATTTATGGTTTATGATAAGAAGGGAAAAAATCTAGGAAAAAGAGACACATGGGGGAAGTTTCCAAAAATAACTCAAGTGTAACTCCAACTGCTAAAAATAGATCCCTATTTTTTAGGGATGCTTTTTTACTTTTTTCGTTTTACTTTTCTAGGAAATGCTGCCATGCATGCACGAATAAATTGCACAGTTCCAGGGAGAACTTGGCAAATTACTGGCACATGCAACGAGAAAATGTTGAGGGAATGCTTTTGCACAATTCCTGGGTTGAATGGCTCTAGCTGCCTCTCATGCTCTATGCAATTTCCCAGCTGAAGGTAGGATACAAGCTCATTCTGTGCAATTCTAGAGTTTAAGGTCACTATTGGCTTGAACTGCACATTTCCTCAGAGAAATGTTGGTTGCCCTCTAAGATTGTGCAGATCATCAAGGAAGTGATAGAACCATATTGCAACCAAGTGAAGACATCAGCTTATGGTTAGACAACAAAGAAATTAAGAAAACATAAGCTATAAAGAAAGAGATAAAAATCAATGAAAGCACAAGTACATGGGCTAGTGTGAGATAAGTTGCTAGGATTTTAGTAGAGAGACTCCAAAATGAAGTGTAGGTAAAATTTTGGAGGGTGGTTTTAGCCACTACAACATTAGCGACACACTGGTAGAACTCCAACTCTCTATATGGACCTTGTCTCATGTAAAACGAGTCTAACTTTTCTGGAAGTGTTGTTCGATTCTTTGATCATCATGATTCCTTCACCATGTTGAGTTAAAGATGTAGGCCCTACCATTCTCTTTTATCATTAGCACACATATCAAGATAATTCAACCAAGTTCTTTCATTTGGGGATGAGGGGTATATTGATGCACAAGTAATATAGATTGTGAGAATTTAAGTTTCACCTTCAGTGTTGCTCCACTGTCAACGGGCTTGTGTTGGCTTGGTTTGGGATGACCCAGGTTCGATCTATATTGTGCACCAACAAAACCCTCAATCACTGGCCCTTTAGGCAATAACCTGCAAGAAGATCACAATCTCACTCGAAGTAATTATGGGAGGATGCAGAACTAGGTTTCTGTAGCCCTGAAGGATGTGGAGATGTGGTATTATTATGTTCTTTTATTCTTAACATTCATAAATCACTTTGTCGCATTAGATTAAACACTTAAACATGTCATATAAAAACATAAACCATCACCGTGACGAAATAAGATACAATTGTAAGCATTGCTATGATACCACAAATGATAAGAAATTATACACATGAAGGCACCAATTTATCATGGTTCACCCCATTTTGGGGCTATGTGTGCAAGAAATATTAGTTATAATAATGAATATTTGTACAAAAAACAGTTCTTGGACTGCGCACTAAGCTACAACATGTCTACACACTCGGCTACAGGCTCAAGCCTTTGCTCACTCAGCTACAGAGCCTCTCCTTCACTACAAACTACAGATCATAATAATACAACCATAACACTGATCTAGATCATAAAATATCATTCTCTTCTTTATTAATTTACCTTATATATACTATTACATCAAGGGTTACATCATAAAATACCATGGACTCCCTAAAACAAGCTACTATGGTATGAAAACCACTGATATCTTACAAAATTAGTGTGCTTTTACAAAAATGAGGGGCTTCGACCTACCTTGAAGCCCTTATATCACATGGTATATTCAAACTGCTCCACTGTGTGGTCCACTTTGCACTCTACTGCATTCTCCACTATGCACTCCACTTCACAAAATGCAGAGTGTTTGCCAAAATCTAGGCTAAGTTGGGTTGTACCCACCAGGACCCCAATGCTCACATCTGACTCGTCCCGAGTCACTCAGTTGTTTTGCCTCTGATTTTTTATGTGATGGTGTTGTAGGCATTGTTGAACTATTGTAGAATATTTGTGGTGTGCTTCTCTTTGTTGCGTACTTCCTCTAGCAGTGCTTTTGTCACAAGTTATATAGCCTTATGTACCACAATTGTCTCCCTTTGTTGATGCTCTTAAAGCTTCTCACCTACTGCTTGGGACAGTTGGATAGCCTCATCCTACCATGGCTGAGTTATCTCTATCAAAGCCTACTCTTCCTTCCTTGGCTCCTCAATATTTTTCTAGAGGGCATTTCCCTCGTTAATCTTGGTGAGCTTCTGCGAGATTGGTAGGGTCTTCGTAGTTGCCTAAATCTTTTCCATCTATTGTTACTTCTACTGAATATCTTCCTATATTTTTTTCACATTTGGATCTTCCTGCATCGAAGTCAAAATTTGTAAACTCTCATTCAAAATTTTCCTATGGTTTCCCACTACTGCGAAGGTGGCATCCATTGTAGCCTTCAGGTCAGTCTCCCTTTGTTCTCACACTTCCTATGGTGTGGTTGGATGCAGCTTCATTTGTAGCTCATTGATTTGCATTGTAGATTTAAATTGTACTGTGACTATATTTTCCTTATATCCTTTTACTACAAGGCCTAACTTCATGACCTTGTCCTCTATTGGCTCTTCTCCTTGGACATCAAGGTCCAAAATCTCTCTACATGTTGCTTCAACCACCTCCTTGATATTTTGCTACTATTGAAATGCCTGATCCCTTTCTTGGATTTCCCAGTTGAACTTTTGTTGCAATGAAGCTTGCTCTCTTTCTACCTGAATGTTCAACTGTGAGGTTTGTTGTTCACGCAGCTTCAACTCTTCTATTATTTCCATGTGCAGCTTTTGCAATCTCTCCAATGATACTACTGTGATGTTCTTATTGAAATTCTTTCATTCTTTAGCTTGTTGCTAAACATCAATGGAGTCAAACTATAGGAACCTAGAAGGTATTGATGTTATCTGCGCTGCAAGTGTAGGCTCTTTTTGTCTCTCTTTTCCGATGTTCTCCAATACCTGCACTGGATGACTAACTATCTATGCCAATATTTTAAGTTCTTTGATCCACTCCTACACACCTGTTAGAAGTGTGTCATAGTGATATTCTAACTTATTCCATTATTTTGTTATCGCCTCCTAAATCCTATCCCCAATCTGGTCCAAGTCCCTCTCAGTAAGGACCATTAGTGTGATATATTTTTTTTTGTCTACATTCTATCTATTTTTTATTTTTGTGGCAGCTTTGCCCTATGCCTTCCTCTTTTCTATGGCAACTTGTTCTTCTTCTATCTTTTCATACTCCTTATTCTGTTCATCTCCTTCAAGAGGATTGGGGTGGCCCTCTTTATGGTTCTCCTCTTCCTCTGAGTCATGCTCATCCTTGTCTTTTTCCTTTCCACTCACTTCTCCATGTTGTGATATGTCCTCCTCTATCACACTATATTCTACCTATGTCTCTAGCACATTCATCCATTCTGATCGCCACTATTGTAATTGTGCTAAGAGGTCATCTTTTATTACCAAATATGGTAGGGGATGCCACTTCTTCTTTATGTCTCTACAAGCCTATATATACACTTTGTAGAAATCAGCCTTAAACTTCACAATAAAGCTATATTGCTCATATAAGATTGGTGAAAGGTGAGGATGTTGTTTCACTAACATATGTAAGTCCATAAGATATAATACAAAGAACATCTTATTCTCTTGTGCTCGTGATGGTTTAGTGGTATACCACAATGAGGCATAATGTGTGGCTTCACAAACATCTGATGTTACCAGAGGAAACTATGAATCCTCCGGCACTCTCCATGCCAGTGTCGCAATTATTAAAATCAACCATTCATAATGAAATGTGGTACCTTTCTCCTAGAATTTGCGGAAGTCATCCAAAAAATCCTAGCACAAATATGTGTCCTAGTTGTACTGAACCCCATTAGCGCACTATGCAGATAATGAAACCATTGATGCGGGGATTTCATTAGCCTAGTACTTCCTTAAGATCTTCTTGTCCAATATGTGTACTACGAAGCAAACTCCTTGGTCACTGATTGAGTTTATGTCATACCCTCACATCCCTTTTGTCAATCTGAACTTCTTCTTCATGCTTTTGGCTATGGTGCAGTCTTGATATTTTCTAACAAATTACAAAGTGACTGTTAACATTCCATTAATGACACTTGGAAGTTCACTTACAACATATTTATAAATAATATACAATTTCCACATATACCCATGTGGGAAAAAATAGGATTGAGTCAGCCTAACAAGACAAACACCATCACTCAGAAGCTTGGGGAAAGACCAACTTAGGAACATCCTCTTGATGGTCTTCAGCAATGAACTGATACCAAGCTTGGTACTGTGCTATGGTGTGCCCATGATGTTTGGTGATTTATTTATGAAAACATACTATTTTCTTCATGGATTCTGGGTATATGGCCCTCAAACCTTTGTCCAAATCATCTTGAAGCATGCGCAATGTTGTCCTGAGTGTGGCTAGACCACCGATGTACCTCTGCATGTTTTCTGTGCTTAGCTACAAGTCATTGTTGGTGGCCTCTCGCATCAATTTCTCCATGTACCTATTGACCTCTAGCTAGACTTGGTGCTTCTCAATGGCTTTAGTCAGGGAACCGATTAAATGGATCATACGTGCCGTCACCATGACGTCCAAACTCTTGAACAACCATGCATAGGAAGCCTCAATGCTACTGATTAGTAGAGGGAGCTGATCATAGTTCCATATCAACATCTAGATTTGTTCTTTTTCTAGCTCTTCCTATGGCTTAATTATCTTGTGCAAGTAAAGTGGGGCTCCCTTGTACTTCATTGTCCTTTCCTGTATGTGTGGAATAACATCATGTATGTCTTTGAGAATTTGGGAAATATTCACGCACCGCTACTATAAACCATATAGATGGATAGTTGCCTTATGCACAGTGACAAACCCATCATAATGTTTCTGCATGATGGTCTCAAGAGTTGATCCTTCATCAAGTATCACTTTCCTCATCTCTGCCATAGCAGATCCTACAGATTGTTCTACCCTCTGCCTGTCTTGTTGCAAGTCCTTCGCCATCTATTCCTTCTCCACTAACAAGAACTTGACAGTTGAACTACATAAGCCTTTGAGGCATTGACTATGGCAACCAGATGTTTTCTAACATCTGACACAATCACCCTTTCCTCCATATGTGAAGGTGACATGTGATCATCTGGGAGATGGTTTGTACATGCATGTACAATCCTCTTCTATGGCTCATCAAATTACAAAATTTTCACATCGATCATTGGATCATCATCAAGGAGAACAATCTCTCCTTGCTCACTCGAGATTGGTTCTAATTCTAGAGGTGTTGGAGACTAAGGGGCGACCATGCATGTTCTCGGCATGAGGTTGTTGTGTTGGTCTTGTGGATCCTGTTCGAACTCCATGTCTATTGCTTCAACCATTTTCTCAGTCTAATGAGCAAGTTTATGAACTTGCACCTACTCATCCTCTTCTTCATTTGCTAGTTGTTCTGACTCGTCAACCTGTATAGGCACTGATTTTTCTCTCATCGGAACTTTCCCCTTTTTCTTTTCCTGTTTCTTCTTCTCTTACATCTCTCTCCTTCTTAGCTATCGTTCTTCTTTCACCTTCTTATTTTTTTCCCGCAACTTCCTTTTTTCATCCTCCAACCTTTACTTCTCTCTCTTCCTCCATTCTACTCTCTTTATTTGTCGTTTCCTCTTTGCCTCCACTACCAAAGTTGCTTTCTCAACAAGAGGATATTCTCGGAACTTGTAGCATTTCTCAACCTTTAGGTTCTCAGCAATCTTCCTTTTTCCTTTGTCTTGCATCGGTTTGCTGCTCATAACTGTTGTTGTTGCTACTTCCTATGATGTTGCTACATGCAAAGCAACTTTCCATTCTAGACCAACTCTGATAAGTTCATTGAGCCTAGAGGAGTTGTAATAGTACCTCCAAGGATCTTCCTCTACCCAATGAAATGTATCGTGGATCCATGGATAATACACCTTCTCACAGTCGTTCTTGCATATGCATTGGGCATCATATGGATTTTAGTCCTTGGTGCTTAACTAAAACTTTTATAAGTCCTTGACCTTGGCATCTGCATGCTTTAAGCTCCATATATTGTACAATCTAATTTGCAAAGGAAGAGCATGCCATGGTACCTTCTTCCTCCTATGAAGTCATATTGATAACCTTATGGAGATGTGATGTTCAACCTCTTGCATGACCAAATTATCTGTGGAAAAAATTGGTAGCACATGTGGCCGATTTTCTCTACCAAACATCCTGATGAAGGTGCCATCGGGTGATGCATACCAATCTGCAATGTTAAGTAATGCTTGCATCGCTTCTTGGGACATGAAAGGTGGATCCTACTCACAAATCAACTTGTTAACTAGGATGATGAAATGGTCCATTAACCTCTCCATGAATCCTTAGTAGCTGCACTTAGAAAGAAATTTGCAATAAATGTTCACAACATTCTTTGATGGTGTCCATGTCCAACCCAAGCCAAGAAACTGATGTTGGGCACATATTGCATCAAGTAGGTATGCAGACATATAGAATCTCACTTGCTCATCCTTGGGAAGATTCTGGACATTAGTCAAATGCACTTTCAGCTGAAGATCCAATAGATCTGACCAGTTGAATGGACTTCCTTAATTTTCCAACTGGTCCAATAGAACCACCCAATTCTGCGAAAAGGTCTTCATGTTCCCTTGACTGTACAAGCAGCATGAAAATATTATCAAGAGTTGGTAGGCCTTTCTAAGTGAATTAGTCTTCTAGACATGATTGGGTGTCGACCTAAACTTCGACAACTCTTTCACCCAACACTTCATGATGTATTTAATGTTCACATTGTTGTTGGGGGTATAGAAAATTGCATCCATGTGGTTCACCAATTGTAGTAAGTGATACATCTGATCCTATTTTTCTATCCTGAAGGTAGCAAGTTGTGATCCACTGGCACTACTCAATTTCATCATCTCAGGAATGGTATGTGATACAATCTAGTGAATGTTACCCGCACATGGGAAAGTGGGTTGCCTACATGCAATCCTATAAAATCTTGACTTGTGGCTATTGATATAGACCCACTGATCTTCTAGATCTTCCTTGAAGCTACTCGCAAAGATATCCTTGGTTTTCTGCCATGTTATCTTCATGTCCTTCTCTATGAACAATTGTGTGTCTACATAGACTGGGAAGTTCGTTGACACTTGTTCAACTACATCCCCAATGCTTATCTCGACAGTATCCTTTGATGCAACTCTCTTGGAAGCCATATTACCTATACTGTTGAAGAGCTACTCAACAACTATTGTACCTGGAGATAGAGAGGACACTCATCACATGCAAATGTTAGCTTGAAATTGAAAGCACTTCAAGATAGATTAAGCAACAAATTTGGCAATTGCTAGGCAAGATTGCACAATTCTAGGTTTTGAGAGGTGAGGGACTATTAGCTATATCTACGCATTGCACAGTCCTAGTTGTAGTGAGGAGGTGTTGCTGACCAGAACTACACAATGCATAGTTAAGTTTGGCTTGTGCAGGATGGTACTGTGCATTAAGTTTGGCTTGTGCAGGATGGTATTGTGCATTGCACAATCCCAGTAGCCAAGACTCTAGGACAGGCTCCTAAAAATGCACAGTGCATAGTATGAGTTAGTCACTGGCAACCTCTGTGCAACTCCTAGAGCCAAGACTGAGCCCTGAGATCCATAAATGTGCAGTGCATGCCAGGAAGAGCTAGATCCAGGCCAAGGAAGCCCATATCTGCCCAAGGGAAACATGAAAACGAGTAGATATGAATGTATGAGTGATGGTTGGTGCAAATCTAAGTGAATGGTGACGCATGCAATAAAAAAAAATGCAAGAATCATTCAAATAGAAGAACAATGAAGCTTATGGAGAGAGTCACCACAACGATGACGATTAGTGCAAAAACTGGGTTATGCATGGGACACATAGGAAAGGAAATGAAAAACTTAAAACAACCCTTTTGCGAGCTAAAACAAATCAAAATGCTAGCGTTCATTCAATAAAATGGATAAAACATCACTCTCACAAGCCAAGGAAACAAAAGTGACTGAAAAAGTAGCAAAAGACTAGAAAAGCAAGACATACCCAGAAAAGTTGTGTCGACTATGCCGAAGGTTCCTAGATCTCCTCGAGAGTGCTAGAGCTCCAAGATGTAATGTGAATTTCAGTTCTGGCAAAATCCATTAAATAGATTTGATCAATTTAGGGTTTATGACGTGAAAGGCCAAAAATCTAGGAAAAAGAGACACGTGGCTGTAGTTTCTACAACTAATTCAAGTGTGAATCCAGTTGCTAAAAATAGATCCCTATTTTTTAGGAATGTTTGTTCTCTTTTTTCTTTTTTATTTTTTGAGAAAGGCTACCTTGCATGCATGTAGAAATTGTGCAGTTTCGGGAAGAACCAGGCAACTCACTAGAACATGCATCAAGAAGCTACTGAGGGAATGCTTCTGCACAGTTCCTGGGTTGAGTTTCTCTAGCTACCTCTCGTGCTCTCCACAGTTCCCCATTGAAGGCAAGCCACTAGCTAGGTCTATGCAATTTTGGAGTTGAAGCTCACTGTTGGCTTGGACTGTTCATTCCCTTAGAGAAAGGTTGGTTTCCCTCTAATATTGCACAGATCATCAAGGCAGTGCAAGAAACAATTTGCAACCAAGTGAAGATGTCATCTTGTGGTCAAATAGAAAATCAAGTAAGAAAACACAAGTTATAAAGCAAGAGATAAAACTCAAGGAAATCACAAGTTCTTGGGTCAGTGCGAGACAAGCTACTGGGATTTTAGTAGGGAGGCTCCAAAATGAAATGGAGGAAATATTTTGGAGGGTGGTTGTAGTCACTACAACAATAGGATTTAAATTCAACTCATCTTTTCCACTACTAGTTGTCTCATTTTTTTCAATGATAAAGTTCTTATACAAGTGATGATTATAGGGTTGTTTGGATCTGCAGGCAAGGGCACCTCCACCACCTCCCTCTTGGACTTTCCCACTTTCTCTTGTGAACCCCAAATTTTGATCTAAAATTTTTGTTCATGAGATCATTTTCCTAGGATCATCGACAACATCCCTCCTAGTGCAAAACTGGCCTTGAAAGGACTATGATATTAGCAAGGGGCCTTGGCTACCCTTCACTCATCTACCTCAACCTTCATCCACCTTTCCATACCTTGAACTCATCATTTCTACGTCTTAGACTTCCTTGATATCCCTCCTATAGCATTACAGGTCTTCCTGTAGAAATATAGGGCACTTGTAGCAACCTTCTATAGCACACATATAACAACCTGTTTCTCCACCAGTTTTGACCTTTGTTGCAATTTGGACTTATTTTAGAAGGATTTTGACCCCCATCTATGACTTAATTATCAAGCGAAGCTTCTAGGCCACTCCAAACCTTCATTTTCCTTCATTGCCAAAAACGAATAGAGTTAGTTTTCTTATCACATATTTGGTACAAATAGAACATTGATTTAAATGAAAGTGTGACCTAGTTAGATGGTACATAGAATATTAAGTTATGGTTTGGTAGGTTAGCTTATTGTCTGCAAGTAGATTTGATAACTAGATGGATGATTACAAGATAATGTAGTTTCCTTTTTGCAAGTAGTTTAGCTCTTGTCTTTACATGAATTGATTCGATAACATTTACAAGTTGAAGTTAATAAAATTTCCCTTTTCATAGTTAGAGGTAGCTTCTAAATTTCACGTTAATTAGATAGTTTTCCTTCTAATTTAGTAGGAGGAATGGTCTTGGAGCACTATTGATCAAATGTCCTAGTTGAGGGTGGGATGAGTAGAATCCCATCTACTGTGCATATAGCACCGTCACCTCGAAGCTTCTACAAACCCTAGGTTGATAAATAGAGTTGAGGAGTCCTTAGGAGTTGCATGTCTTGGTGCAATACTAGGGCTCACCAAGAGCCATAACTCACGTCTGTCATAAACCATGCTTATAACCAACATATAACTAGAGAAATATCAATGATAGAGTAGCCATTAAAGCCACATAATAAGAAGTACATTTACACATAATACACAAAAGCAAAAGAGCTCTTATTAACATATGAAAAATCCAACCAAGTCAAGGACTTTCACATACCACCCGACCATAGATTATGCTGAACCAAATCTTTCTTTTAGCTAATCACCCTCATTCCATATTCCAAGAATGAATGTTGGACTTGCAATGAAATATCTAAGGCTTCCTCAGGCTTTACCACAATTCTACCATATACCAGTCAAGGATTCCTAGGCCGAAACCCTCATCTATACGACCAAGATTTATCACAATCCCGCCATATACCGGTTAAGGATTCCTAGGCCCAAAAAAGAAATATACACTGCCATACTTTACCGCAATCCCACCATATACTAGTCCAGGGATCACTAGGCCTATACAAGCATGGATGCCTTCGGATATCTCCACCTCAACCGTGAGGAATTTTCCCATCTCCACCCTCAGGATTTACCCCATATCCCACCTTTACCAGTCCATGGATTTCTAGACCTTTGGGAATTTTCCCGAGACCACTCCACTTAGTTTCAAAACCATCTGGCAATCCAGCTCAACCAAGCAAAAGAAGCCCACCACACCATGATTTTCCAAAAATGGAAAGGTAAGGCTAAAAACCATTATCACACCTAGCAAAACCAATGCCATTGATATCAAGACAACCAAATACACACATGCATATATCATGCATGCCAAAAATAGCAAGGAAATCATACATGCAACTTGATACTTGCAAGTAATCTCATTGTAGCCGCTTGATCTAACTCTTCCTTGCTTGATCTTTTCTTTTGTTTGATTTCTTGTCCTTTCTTTTCCTTCCTTCCTCTAATGCTAGAGTGCTCCAAGAATGGTCTAAGTGTGGAAGAGCATGAGAGAGTAAAGAGAAGCATGAGAGAGTAAAGGGAATAGAGAGAGAGCTCCAAAACTAAACTGGCAAAAGGTTGTGAACTGATCCTCAGAATTATTTTTATTAACAAGGCCCTCTAATTTATTTATTTTCCATTATTTTCCTTTAATTTCCTCTTCACATGCAACATGTGACCTTTAATCTTCCTTTTCTCCTAATTTCCTTTATTTTCATAAATAAACTGCCAATTAATGTCTCTCTGCATTTTCCATTTCCTTTTCCAATTTCCCCTTTAGCCATAATAAACTAAATGAATGTCCACTAAGATTATTTTCCCAACATTCAACTTGGAATACATGTCCTATGACCTTGGTCTTATTTTTCCTTTATTAACTTTATTACATGGATTTTTAACTAGGGGTTGTTACACAAATTAAGTAGTTTCATATCCACAAAAATACTAAGTAATTTTTTTGAGGAAGATATCACTCCCAATTTGTGTCTAAGGTACTCAAACAGTTCCTTGGGAAGAAATTTTGTGAAAATATATGCAATCTACTCATTAGTAGCTAGATATTCAATTTTAAAAACATCGTCAACAACCAGATCTCTCAAAAAATGATATTTAATTGGAATTTGTTTAGTTTGTGAATGCATAAAAGATTTCTTGGAGATATTAATAGAACTATTATTATCACACATGATGGAGATTGGATCATAAAACTTATCTTTGATATCCTTTAGTGTTTTCTTCATCCAATGGATTTAAGTATAGCAAGTAGTTGTAGCTATGTACTTAGCTTCAACTGTAAATAAATAAAATAAATTATGTTTATTCCTTACCCAAAACATTATGAAGTTGCTCAAAAATAATGTTTCTCCACTTGTACACTTCCTTGCATCAACGTTGCTAGCTCAATCTGCATTAGTATATGCTTTCAAATTGAAAATTTTACCTCTTTCATACAATATACCAAAATGAATTGTACCCTCTAGATATTTAAAAATGTGTTTGAATACATTTACATAGCTCTCTTTAGGATTTGATTGAAATTTGGCAACTATAACTATTGCTTGCATTATATTAGTACTTGAGGTAATTAAATACAACAAACTTCCAATCATAGACCTGTAGATCATCTAATTTACATTGGGAAAATCATATTATTATTGAATTTGTAACCAATCACCATAGGTGTGATAACAAGCTTGCACTCTTCCATTCAAAAAAATTTCAAACTTTATTTTAAATATGGAGTGGGAAATAAAAATACATTTTCCTAATTGTGTGACTTACAATCTAAGGAAGAATGATATCTCTCCCAACATGGATGCCTTTAATTTATTTTGCATTTCTTCAACAAACTGTTGACCCATTTTCTCTATATCACTCCCAGAAATGATATCATCTACATATGCAGAAATGATTAGTAAGTTATCAATTTCAGATTTAATGTATAGGTTGTTATCTATAGTACCTCGTTTAAAACGTTGCTACTAGAGGTACTTTTCCATTCTCATGTGCCAAGCTATGGGAACTTGTTTTTAGCCCAAACAATTATTTTCTCAATCTGCACACTTGATATCTATATTTTGAGAGATGAAATCCTTTCGTTTGTTTAGTGTACACTTCCTCCTCTAACTCACCATTGAGAGAGGTTGACTTGACATCCATCTAATAAGCTTTAAAATTATTATGACTTGCAAATGCCAAAAGCATCCTAATAGCCTTTATTCAAGCTATAGGGGAAGTTTCTCCAAAGTCAATAACTTCTACAAGATCATAAACTTTGCAGACTAACCTCAATTTATTCCTTATCTCTTATCCTTCTTCATTCAACTTGTTCTTGAACACCCACTTAGTACCAATGATGTTTTTTTTTTTTTGTTCTATGAACCAGTATCCAAGTTTTGTTTTTCTCTATATAATCCAACTCTTCATTTATTTCCTTAACCCATAATTTTTCTTCACTTTCTTAGCTGAAGCTTTTGAGTTCTTTGTGAAACAACAGATAAAAATCTATGTGTCTAGGACTACCTGTGAAACTTTGTCTTGTTTGAACTCCTAGTTCTCTGCCTCCAATTATTTGACTCATAGGGTGTTTCTTTTATAAATAACTTAATGGTGTTTTGTGCATCTGAGTGGTCCTTTATTATTATTATTATTATTATTATTATTCTTATTTAAAAACACTGCCCCCATCTGATTTCTTATTCTGGAGAGGTTTTGATGAATGGGATAGGGATTCATCTACCCTAACATCAATGCACTCTTTGATCTTCTTGATCATCTTGTTATAGCATATTTATCCTCCTATTTTAAATCAATAACCTAGAAAAATGCCCTTGTTTTCTCAAGAGTCAAACTTACCCATTTTCTTGTCATTCCTTTATATATAGAATATTCTACCAAATACCTTGAGATGTTTTATTGAGGTTGGCCTTCCTTTCCATAACTTGTACGGGGATTTTTTGACTATTAGGTCTGAGGTAATTTCTGTTGGAAAAATAAATAATAGCTTGAGATTCTTCTCCCTAGAGGGTGTTTACAAGATTTCCTTCAACCATAATTTCTCTAGCCATTTCTTGAATGGATCTATTCTTCTTTCCACTACCCCATTCCACTAAGGGGTTATAGCAACTAAATATTGCCTTCTTATCCAATGTTCTTCATAAAATTCCTTGAAATCCTTTGAAGTTTATTTTCCTCCCCTATCTAACCTTAATAATTTGATCTTCAAGTCTTACTCATTTGATACATGGTCCTTGCATGCGTTGAATTTACTAAGAGTTTTTAATTTTTCTTCGAGAAACATAATCTAGGTTAGTTCAGTAAAATCAACAATGAACAAAATGAAGTATTTCTCTCCTCTTGGGTTTTGTGGCCTTGTAGGACCACATATATTAGTATGAACCTACTACATGGGTATAGATGATGAATACTCTAGTATATTGAAATACACCCCTATCTGCATACCAAACTAACAAGATTTATATATGGAATTATCTAGTTTTGATAGTTTTGGCATACTTGTTACTACCTTTGTCTTGTTGACCTTTACTAAATTATAAAAATTCACATGGTCCATCCTCTACTGTGGCATAACTAGGTTTCGTATATCTCACTCAAGTAGCATTTTACTCTAGAATCATAAAAAACATACACATTGTTAGGGGTTTGGATTGCTTTCCCTACCAACATACCATTCTTTGCTTTTCTTGTTTCAAAATATTTAGATTGAAAGGTCACATCATATCCATTGTCACATATTTTGATGACACTTAAAATTTTGTGCTTAAGAACATCCACATATATAACATTATGGGTTTTGTTCTTCTCATCCAAGTTAACTGTTCCTTTTCCTTTTATTTTGGATGAAACATTATTCCCAAATGTGATACCACCCTTCCTATCTTCTCTTAGAAATAGGAATATACTTCTGTCTCCATTCATGTGTTTAGAACATCCACTATAAACATACCATTCCCCTTATTGTTCATAACCATATAGGTAAACACCACATTCTTTAGTCCATTTTAATTTATGTTTCCACTTCTTCATATTCCTTTGAGGATCTAATTATTCAGAAGTATGTTGTCTTGAAGGATTAAAATGTTTAATTCAAATTTCAATAGATTGTGACCAAAGTTGTTAAAATTGAAACATTCAATCTCATTCAAGAGAGGAGAGAATTGTTTTTTTCTTCTATTAAACAAATTTATAGATCTAGAGTTTTGACAATAGTTAGATCTAACATTTTCATCTCTTTCAAATTCTATTAGTTCTACAAATAATACCCTTTCATCCAAAGTTATGAAAATCATAGAAATTACCTTAAAATAACTTTGGGTACTGAGATAGTGCATTTGTTGTGAATGGATAGATCTATTAAAACTTGATTATCTTGCTTGTTGTAGAGTTTTCTGTGTTGAAGAGTATTTGTAGTCTTGATAGGATTAGCACCTTTCTATTTTCTTTGTTGATTAGTTATTCTTTCATCTTGCTTACGCTCCCCTTTCAATTCTTTTACATGGCTTTGAGGACCTTCATTTCATAGGGACTTGGTGCTAAACTCACTTTTCGTGGTATGTTGGAAATATTTGTATCCTGTGTGTGCTTTAATTGAAGGTGATCTTTGAGCATTGATATGTCATTCAGGGTCTTTGAACCTTTATCAAGTTTCAAGTTTAAATTCGTCTTGGCTTTGGATTTCTCCAGATTTATCCTTAGATATAAAACTTCTGCCTCTAAATTTTGGTAATTCCTTTCCCATTCAGCCACATGATTTATAAGAACCTCTTGTTTTCTCCCTGCTTCTCCAAGCTCAATTGTCAGAGATGTAATGTGTTCTTCATATGAATCTAAACCTATATTTTCTCCCTTCTTGGAAAAATCTATCTTTAGGGCCTCATTTTCACATTCCAATTTATCATGACTCTTTTGTTTTTCTTTTAATTGTTGTATTAAAGTGTCTTTAAGTTTGATATCTTCTTCTAAATTTACTTTCTAAATATTAGACGCTTCAATAACAAAGTGATACATATCTTTTACTCTCATTAGTTACTCCTTTAGCTATGTATTCTTCTTTCTGGTCTTCTTTAGTTCATCTAGAGCACTAATACGTTCTTCTTCAAGGCCTACCATGCCTTCAAATTCTTCTTTAAATTATTACCAATGCTCAAAAATTGACTCATAGTCCAATCCCATAAGCAAGCATTCATCATTGTCTCCTTTAAATGAATCTTCACCACTAGCCTAAGATGATTTGGTGTCTTCTTTAGAGTAGAATATTTTCTTCCTTTGGGTCTTTCTCTTATGATATTTATGAGATCTACATCTTCTCTTCTTCTCTTTCTTGTTATCCTTCTTCTTAGCTTTAGTATATGGGAATTTTGAGGAAAAATTACCAACTCTTCCACAATCAAAACATATAAGAGTAGCTAAGCTTTACACTTGCATGAACCTTGTTTTAACTTCATTACAAATTAGGTCATCTCTTAATATGATCCATAGTTAGAGAAATATTGATGTTATTTATTTTCTTTAAACTTTTTGGAGGCTTTGAATGCTACCTCGTTTAGTTTCCAACTCTCATGTCATAAACAGTGAGAGTTCCATGGATTTTTTCCATTTCAAGAAATTTTACATCTTTCATCTCCTCTATAGATGAGATCTTAACATTCAATCTCATTGGAAGAGATATTAATAATTTCTAGATAACTACTTCATTATCAAGTTTCTCATTCAATCCTCTAATCATATTAACCACCTCATCAACTCTAAGAAATTATTCAAGAATGTTTTCATCCTCATTCATTTTTAAACTTTCAAATGTCATTCTATATGTATGAAGTTTAACTTTATTTACCTTCTCATCTCCTCCCTAGTTGTTCTTAAGTTTTTAACAAACTTGCTTAGCATATTTGCAATGAATTACCTTGACTAGATCAGAATGGTTATGATTCAGATCTTGGGGGGAGGCCCCCAAATTTGAAAAAAATGAAGTGTCAGAAAAATATGAAAGCACATAGCAAACAAAACCACCAAGAAACTTTTTATTAAAATAGAGAATAATTGTAAAAGCTACATTGTGGTGGAAAATTTGTCCTTTTATAAGATGTGACTTGTTACTTATAACATTGTTTAGTTACAATACCATTATAGATAAATTCCATGGGTGGATAAATACCGTGGGTGGTGTTGTAACATGTATCTTTTTGTTTCATTCAAAAAATCACTTGGAAAATATTTTGAAAAAAGATAAGGCAAGAAGGAGATGTAATAAACTGTATATTTGAATCAAAACACAAAATAAACAAAGTGATATATTAGATACACAAAAGAAACAAGTATTAAAGGGTTAAAGCTGGACCCGAAATACTATTTGCATTTTATAAAGTTCGGCGGGTCCACAATGATATGTATGATTGGTTCCACTGATAGCGCCAATTATGATTTGCGATTGCGGGCTGGACCCGAAATATATATATTATATTTAAAAGTCCGGCGGGTCCGTAAAGTGTTGAATACATATGTTGGTTCATTCACCGTTTGCCGATTGCAATGCATGATAACCGAACCCGAAAGGTATGTACATCGTGGTTTTAAGTCCCATCGGGTCTGCCACACTGCTGAGCTATGTACGTTGTCAATTGCGACTTGCGATGGTGAACCTAAAATATATATGTTTTATTGTAAATTCTTGGTGGGTCCGCTATATCAAAATCCCTTCCTATATATTTTGTTTACGCAATTTTATATGTATTTCTATTATAAAGGACTATAATAGAAAGGGCAGACCCAAAGCGTATATATTATGATTTATAAGCCCTAGTGGGTCCACGAGGTGTACGAAAAGGCAGATTTCAATACAAAACACATATTTCATTAAAATTGGAATTATTTATTACAAGGACATTACTAGAATTGAGTTTTTTTGGTTATTTTGAAATTCTAGATCCACTATTTAATTCCAAATTTAGTGAAATACTTGTTACAAGCAGGTTTTTGGGTGGAACAAAAATGGTAAATGGTTTTTATTATAGCTCACTTGATCCCACTTATCATTCGACATGAAGCAGCCAAGTAAAGAGAGAAAACAACCCATTTTAGGCGGGTTTTCTCCAGGCTTATGTCCCACCCGAAATCTTTATAGACCGTCTAATTCGAAAGCGCGAATCTACAGTGGGCATATATCGGCAGGAAAGGTATGCCTTGATAGCTGTGTGGAGCCCATATTAAAAGCGGAAAAGCATGTTTTATGGCAGAGTTTCATTATAAAATGTATATAATAATGGAAACGCACAAATATGAAGGATTTATGCATAAGTCCAACACTACCATAGTTATGCCGCTTAAGGGTGCGTAGAGTTAAGTTTGCAGTGATATATTAGGCCGATTACGATTTGTGATGGAAGTCAACAAAGCGTTGAGTGGACGAATTTGACAGGTTTATAAAGCAAGATTAACTCTTTTAAGTCCCATATTAATCAAAATTTCGCGTTAATTTCACTGTGTAAAGTGGAAAATCAGGGTTAGAGCTGAATCTGAAGAGGAAGATAGTTGGGTATTTCTTTGTGTTTTGGCCAATCAAAATGCTAATGTAAGCTCAGGATTACACAAGCTAAATACATTTCATTACGACTAAATGAATTAAGCATCATTAGGGCATTTACAGAAGCAGATTAACAGAGCAAGCCAACAGTTATCGTCTCCTTCTGAATTCAGTTATGTTCCTATTATTTCATGTTCTTTGAGGTGTATTTTATATACTTCATATAGTTAGAGAAGCAGTGAAATAATTCGGGCAATTTCATAGATCAACAACTGTTCCACAATGTATAAAATGTGGGAAATTTACTAGGAAAGGGTTTGAATTTTCGAGAACCCGGAGACTAGGCCACTATATTCCCGATATCATCATTGATTAATGAAAGAATCAGAAGTTTCCATGAGTTTTTGGCTATAATTTTGTAACCTCCTCTGGCATGGGTCATGTTATGTTTGATTTTTTCAAATATAGTAATGAAGTTGTAGGTATTTGTTTTCTTATGTAGATAAAGTTAAAATTCCTTAAAAGAGTGCTCCTATACCCGAAGTTTCCACCTTCCTTTCTAAGTTATAGATAATAGTTTCTGTGAAAGACCAACATATTATCTTTAACTTCTCCAAGAGTCACAGATAGTATTTTATGTCTTAAGAAGCATATTGTCTATGATTCAGTTCTCATTTTCATAATTCTTCTAAGTTAAAGATTATAGTTTCTGTGAAAAATTAGCGTATTATCTTTAACTTCTCCTTCAAGCTTTCTTCACTCGTCATTTATTTCTAGCAACAAATGGCATTCTGAAATGTTGCAGTGATATATGTATTAAGGGTTAAAGACCAAGTTTTCCAGGTCCTTCATTTGAGAACACAACAGACAATAAGTGACAATAAATAATATTTATTAACGTCTTAAGCACAATTTCTTTATAGCCAAGAAATTGGTTTCTTAAGGTACAACATTAATTGCACTGTTGCCGGGAAGAGAAGATAGGAAGACTATTCCCCGGGTTTCAATATTTTCCTTTGGTTGTTTAGTGAGGAGGAAATATTTGGTTGTTTTGAATCAAAACAATAACTATGGCTTCAAGAAGACCCCATACAAGATCAAACACTTCACAACAAAAGGTTCAAGCTCTCTCAGATCCTGAAAGGCTATTTTCTAAGAGGGTTGGAAGGTCTAAGATTCCAATTACACCAATTCTTACATTGTTTGCATCAGGCAGCAATTCACTTGAACATTCATCTAATAAAGAGTCATCTTTTTCATCATCTTCATTTTAGGAACCTAATTGTCAAGAGAAATCTTTAGAATCTGTTACTTTTCATTCATATGCTATAATAATTCAACCTCAACCAATAGCTACATTATGACCTCTACACATTCCATCTACCTCTCAATCAGGTTCCACATTTGCTGGTAATCAAAGTTACATAAACATGGAAGCACCTACATTCTTAGTGAATAGGTATGCACCTCTTCAACTACCACAACCGTTCAATCAAATGCCACAGGTTTACCTCAAAACTCTTCCTCACTTTTTAGGAGAAGATGAATAGACAACAAAGAATCATGTAGTAGTATTTTGTAATTTTGCAGAAAACCTAAATGCTGAACATTTAGATGTTGTTTTAAGACTCTTTATTCATTCCTTGGATGGAGAAGAAAGGAAATGGTTCAAAGGACTTCCCCAATAATACCATTCCTTCTTGGGAAGAGATGGAACGTGTGTTTATTCAAAGATGGGGAGAAAAAAGAGACCATGGGTATTCATTAACATAGTTTAACGCCATAAAGAAATCTGATGAAGTTGTGGTTGAATTTGTTAGAAGATTTAACAAATTGTACAATAGTCTCGCAACAGAGATTAAGCCTCCTCCCACTGGTGCAAAAATAACTTTTGCAGGGGCTTTTGAATCAAATTTTGGATTCACAATTAAGGGAAAGAAGAGCTCCAACCCTTGATCAAATCCAAACCGATGCTTTAGAGATAAAAGCGAATCTGGTGGTTGCAGGAAAAGCGCCAAAAACATAGCCTACCCAAGACAAGGGAAAGGCAAAGATAGAATCCTCTCAAAGTCAATCATTGGAGGATATGCGTAATGTAATTAGAACTTTGTCAGATAAGTTAAATAAGTTAGAGTTAGAAACTAAGAACTCTGAGAGAAAAACATAGTGTAATAAGAACTTTAATCCCCAATACAAAAGACAACCTTTGCAAATCTTGCAAAAGGAAAGGAAAGATCAAAATCAAATTCATGCACCCTTATATATAGAAGCAGATCCTGGTGAAGAACAGACTAAAGATCAAATTTCTACATTATATGTAGTAGACGAAGATGAACTTGGCATTGAAGGAGAAGAGTATGTGTATGATGAAGCAGATGCTATTCATGATGAAAATGAAATTGATGAATATTGGAAACAATTCTCTAAATTTATGCAGGCTAAACTACATAAGAAATATGACCTGAGATCTAGGAAAAGATCAAGGAATCAAGAAAATGAAAGTGAGCAACAAGTTTCAGCTTCCTCACCAAAGGCGACTCCACACGAATCTCAACTTGTAAAACAAGTAAATAAAGGAAAGCATCAACAGAGTGCAAATGGCAAGACACAGATACTTCGATGTGAGTCTTCTCAAGACCAAACTAGAAAAATTCCTTTGTAGAAACTTGTTTCAATTCCTCAAGTAATTCCAGTCATGAAGAAAGGTGAAGATGAGAATGAAAAGACTGCTAAAAAGGGTCACTTATTTAGTCTTACTAAGGAGTTGGAAAGGTAAAAATATAATTTCCCCTTACAAAATTGGCAAAAACACCTACTTATAAAAAGGAGATTGTTGAGTTTATTAATTTAAAGGAAAATGAGAGTATAAATGACACTATAAATCTATGGGAAGATAAACTAGTAGTGGGTTTTGGTCCACATGTAGAGGAAGTAGATTCTTCAATACCTCATTTTTATATTTCCCTATTGGTTCATGATTGCCTCCTACATAATTTTATTTTTGATTTGGGAGCTTCACATAATCTTATGCCTCTGTCAGTGATGAAGCAACTAAATCTACAAGTGACCAAACCTTATATGGATTTGTATTCTTTTGATTTGAATAAGGTCAAGTGTCTGGGGGTTATTAAGGATCTAGCAGTGTCACTAGCCCAAATTCCAGCTAGAATCTTGGTCATGGATGTTGTAGTAGCAGATATTCATGCTAGATTTGGAATGCTTCTATCTAGGTCCTGGGAGGCTAAATTAGGAGGTGTTTTGAAACTAGATTTTACAGATGCTGTTATACCGGTTTTTGGTGGGGATGAGAGGAGATTGTACAGAGAAACTAGGTTTGTAAAAACAATTACA
This sequence comes from Pinus taeda, assembly GCA_000404065.3. Taxonomy (NCBI): domain Eukaryota; kingdom Viridiplantae; phylum Streptophyta; class Pinopsida; order Pinales; family Pinaceae; genus Pinus; species Pinus taeda. The sequence goes on along the minus strand of APFE030363059.1, from coordinate 93,180 downwards.
AAAAATGGAGCAAGGAATTCACATGTATATAGTCAAGAGAAGGATGACTTTGCTTGTTTCACACTGCATGATAATGCAGAGCTAGTTGAAGATAATCAGAAGCAGCTTGCCTCAGCCAATGTAATTACAAAGCTACAAATGGAAGAAGTGTGGAAATGCTTCTTTGATGGAGCTTATTCCAAGGAGGGAATAGGTGCTAGTTTTCTTCTAATTGCACTTGGAGGTAATATGTTTCCTTTCTCTTTTAAATTAGAGTTCCAGGTGACAAAAAATGTGGCAGAATATGAATCCTTGATTATTTCTCTACAAACAGCTAAACAAATGGGAGTTAAGTCAATTTCTACTTTTGGATATTTGGAGCTAATTCTTAAGCAGATAAAATATCACTGCCCAACAAAGCATCCTAGGCTCTGGGCATACAGAAATGAGGTATGAGATTTGATTGAGAGCTTTTTGAAGATTTTAAAATTCAATTCATTCCAAGGGATGAGAATAGATTGGCAGATTCATTGGCTATGGTTTCTAGTACTTTCAAGCCTCATATTAATCCAAGACTAAGATATGAGGTAGAAATGAGACACATATCTTATGTTCCCTGATAATGTTAAGAACTGACAAGTTTTCGAGGATGACTAGCAGATTAAGGAGTTTTTCACTATGGTTTGAAGAGTTTCAGGGCACAAAAATTGATCAGGATGAAGAAGAGACAACAAAAATTGCAGAAGTCGGTGGTTTAAAAGATTTAATAGCAAATCAGAAGATCTTTCGATTGAGAGATAATATTCTTCCAAAGGGATTTGTTCCTCTTGAAAGGCTTTTTAATTCTAATGATGTGGTTGTCGATTCACGGAAAATTTCATAGGATGAACATATTCAGGATCACAACATTGGAACTCAAGAGAATCCTAGGTTAGTCAAATTATATGGTGGAGTTTCACCTAATTTTCAAGAAATATATATCAAACTTTTCAAGAATTATGTTGATGTCTTTGCATGGTCCTATGAAGATCTCAAAATCTATGATGTAAATATTATTCAGCATAAGATTCCTTTGAAGGAGGTAATTAAACCCTACAAACAGAAGCTTAGACAGATAAATCCTTTGCTTCTACCTTCAATTGAAAAGGAGGTCAAGTAGTTGCTTGATGCCAAAATAATAGTCCCACTTAGGTATTCTGATTGGGTGGCTAATTTAGTACTTGTGAGAAAGAAAAATGGAGAAATAAGGTTGTGTGTGGACTTCACAAATCTCAACAGGGCTTCTTTGAAAGATAACTATCCATTGCCTAAGATGGATCATGTACTGTAAAAGGTAACGGTATCTCTTACAATGTCAATGTTAGATGAATTTTCTACTTATAACCAGGTGGTTGTGGATAAGGAGGATCAGAAGAAAATAATGTTCACAACTCCCTGGGGAATATTTATGTATGCCAGAATGCCTTTCAGATTGATGAATGCAGGTGCTACATTTCAAAGGGCTATGGACATTGCTTTTGTTGGAGATAAGTTTGTAGTAATATATTTGGATGATATTACTATTTTCTCAAATTCTGATGAAGAACATTTGAATCATTTGAAAAGACTTTTGATAAATGTAGAAGATTTGGACTTTCCTTAAATCCCAAGAAATCCATTTTTTCTCTGGAAGAAGGAAAACTATTGGGACACATTGTTTCCAGAGAAGGAGTGAAGATAGATCCAGCTAGTGTACAAGCTATGCAGAAAATACCATTGCCTATGAGTAAAAAGGATATTCAAAAGTTCTTGGAAAAGATAAACTTCCTGAGAAGCTTTGTATCCAATTATGCAGAAATTGTAAAATAAATTACTAATATGCTAAAGAGGGAGAACAAAGTGAATTGGACCAAAGAAGCTAGAGAATCATTTTCCAGGATTAAAGAGGCATTACAGGTAGCTCCAATCTTAATCAGCCCTGATTACCAAAAACCTTTCCAATTTTTTTCATTTGCATCATCAAGTTCAATAGCTGTTGTCTTATTGCAGAAGAATGATGAAGAGATAGAGCAGCCAGTTGCATTCTTCAGTAACATTCTTAGGGATTCTAAGCTTAAATATAATATTCTTGAGAAACGGGTGTATGCTTTGGTAAAAGCCCTGAAATATTTTAGAACTTATGTGCTTCAATCTCAAATAATTGCTTATGTGCCAAATGTTGTAGTGAAAGATCTATTATTACAGGGAGATGTAGAAGGCAGAAGTGGAAAGTGAATTGCCAAGATACAAGAATATTATTTGGACATAAAACCCACAAAGTTGGTGAAAGGACAAGTATTGGAAAAAATGTTGATAGAATCAAACTTTCAGGCATTGGGAATTAACTTGTTGGCACCTGTGGATGAAAAAGAAGTTGAAGAATGTGAAGGAGAGTAAGATCCGGGGTATGAAGATCAGGTATAAATTTTTGTGTTAAGAATGGTATAAGCATATAATTCATTATTTGTGCTTTCTTTCTTGTCCCCAATCCTTAGATAAAACAAAGTATAGGGCACTAAAGATCAAGGCATAACCATATGTGATTATGGAAGGCAGATTGTACTAGAAGGATCCTGCTAGAATTTTATTGCTATGTTTAACAGAAGATGAATTTACAGAAAAAATCAAAGATTATCATGAGGGGTTTTGTGGAGGACAGTAAGTTGGAAAGTAACTGCACATAAGATCCTTCAGGCTGGATTTTATTGGCCTACTTTATTTGGTGATACATATAAGTTTGTTAGAAGTTGTCAAAAGTGTCAGCTTTTTGCTGAGAAAAAGAGATTAGCTTCTTTACCTTTAATTCCAATTTTCATAGAGGAGCCATTTAGACAATGGGGATTGGGCTTTGTTGGAGAAACAATTCTACCTTCAAGTAGACAACACAAGTGGGTTCTCACAAATTACTTCACCAAATGGGTAGAGGAAATTCCTACTAAGAGAGCAAATGATCAGATAGTAATGAAGTTCCTGGAGGAAAATATTTTCAGCAGATTTGGATGCCCCATTAAAATTATAACAGACAATGCTCAAGTCTTCAATTCAGGTAAGTTCATTTCTTTTTGTCACAAGTATAATGTTATTTTATCCAATTCAACAGCTTACCATCCTCAAGGAAATGGATTAACTGAATCTACTAACAAAACTTTAATGAAGATCGTTAAGAAAACAATTGCAAAAAATCAAAGAGATTGGGATTCTAAGCTAAAGTTTGCTCTGTGGGCTGCTAGAGTAACTATAAGAAGATCTACAAGGAAATCACCTTTTGAATTGGTATATGGAACTTAGGCTCTATTTCCAAGTCAACTTGTGAAGCCAGTGATTGCAATGATTCAAGAGGCAAAAGAAGAGCCAAATGCTTTGGTAAGAAGAATGAACAAAGTGGTGGAGCTAAGCGAGAACAGGGACAAGGTAAGAGACAACTTGATTATGTATTAATCCAAGATGAAAAATATTTTTGACATAAAAGCCAAGGAAATTGATTTTAAAGTTGTAGATTTAGTATTGAGATGGGATACCAAAAGAGAAGATAAGGGTAAACATGGGAAGTTTGATCCTCTCTGGTATGGCCCTTTTAGAATTTCTGAAGTAAGATCCAATAATACCTTCATTCTTGGGAATCTTGATGGTGAAACTCTACAACTTCCTGTTAATGGGAAATACTTAAAGAATTACTTCCAGTTATAAAGAATAAACATCATTTCATTGTAAATACTAGAGTGAAATAAGTGTACAAATTACATAGCATTTCAGTTTATGCGAAGCAATATATGACTCCATGCCCGGAGTGAAGGCACTAATCTGCGGTTCTTAGTGCTTATGTGGAAAAAGCACCATCCCCGGGTGGAGCCATATGTTGTAACATGTATCTTTTTGTTTCATTCAAAAATTCACTTGGAAAATATTTTGAAAAAAGATAAGGAAAGAGGGAGATGTAATAAATTGTATATCAGAATCAAAACAAAAAGAAAGTGATATATCAGATTCGCAAAAGAAACAAGTATTAAATGGTTAATGCCAGACATGAAATACTATAAGTTTCGCTTTATAAACTTAGGTGGGTCCACAATGATATGTATGATTGGTTCCACTGACACCGCTGATTGCGATTTGCGATCGCGGGACGAACCCAAAATATATATATTATATTTAGAAGTTCAGCAGGTTCGTAAAGCATTGAATACATATGTTGGTTCATTCACCGATTGCTAACTTCGATTCATGATAACCAAACTCGAAAGGTATGTACATTGTGGTTTTATGTCCCGTCGGGTCCGCCACACCACTGAGCTATGTACGTTGTCGATTGTGACTTGCGATGGTAGACCCAAAATATATATGTTTTATTGTAAAGTCCTGGTGAGACCACTATATCAAAATCCCTTCATATATATTTTGTTTACACAGTTTTTTATGTATTTCTAATATAAATTATAATAATAGAAAGGCCAAACCCGAAGCATATTATGATTTATAAGCCCCGTCGTGTCCGTGAGGCGTACGAAAAGGCAGATTTCAATACAATTTGGTTTTCGAGCGGAGAAAAAATAGTAAATGGTTTTTATTGGAGCTCACCCGATCCCACTTATCATTCAACATGTAGCAACCAAGTAGAGAGAAAAAACTACCCATTTCAGGCGAGTATTCTCCGAGCTTATGTCCCACCTGAAATCTTTATAGACCGTCTGATCCGAAAGCACAGATCTATGGTGGGTATATATCAGTGGAAAAGGTATGCCTTGATAGTTGTGCAGAGCCTGTATTAAAAGCAGAAAAGGCACGTTTTATGGCATATTTTCATTATAAAATGTATATAATGGAAAAGCGCAAATATGAAGGATTTGTGCATAAGTTCAACACTACCATAGTTATGCAGATTAAGGGTGCGTAAAGTTAAGTTTGCAGTGATATATTGGGACAATTGTGATTTGCAATGGAAGTCAACAAAGTGCTGAGTGGATGGATTTAATAGGTTTATAAAGCAAGATTGACTCTTTTAAGTCCCATATTAATCAAAAGTTCATGTTAATTTCATTGTGTAAAGTGGAAAATCAAGGTTAGAGCTGAATCTGAAGAGGAAGACAATTGGGTATGTTTCCTTTGTGTTTTGGCCAATAAAAATGCTAATGTAAGCTCAGGATTACACAAGCTAAACACATTTCATTACGGCTAAATGAATTAAGCATCATTAGGGCATTTATAGAAGTAGATTAACAGAGCAAGCTAGCAGTTATCATCTCCTTCTGAATTCAGTTATGTTCTTGTTATTTCATGTTCTTTGAGGTGTCTTTTACCCTCCGTAAAATCCTGTAATAGTTTTTACTTCATATAGTTAGAGAAGCAGTTAAATAATTTTGACAGTTTCAGAGATCAGCAACTATCCCACAATGTATAAGAAGTGGAAAATTTACTAAGAAAGAGTTCAAATTTTGGAGAACTCGGAGACTAGGCCACTGTATTCCTGATATCATCATTGATTAATGAAAGAATCAGAAGTTTCCATGAGTTGTTGGGTATAATTTGTAACCTTCTCTGGCATGGGTCATGTTATGTTTTCTTCTTTCAAGTATAGTAATGAAGTTGCAGGTCTTTATTTTCTTATGTAGATAAAGTTAAAATTCCTTAAAAGAGCGCTCCTATACTCAAGGTTTCCACCTTCCTTTCTAAGTTATAGATAATAGTTTTTGTGAAAGACTAGCATATTATCATTAACTTCTCCAAGAGTCATAGATAGTAATTTATGTGTTAGGCAACATATTGTCTATGATTCAATTCTCATTTTCATAATTCTTCCAAGTTACAGATAGTAGTTTTTGTGAAAAACTAGCATATTGTCTTTAACTTCTCCTTCAAGGTTTCTTCACTCATCATTTATATCTAGCAACAAATGGCATTCTGAGATGTTATGGTCATATATGTATTAAGGGTTAAAGACCAATTTTTCTAGGTCCTTCATTTGAGAACACGACAAACAATAAGTGATAGTAAATAATATTTATTATTGTCTTAAGCACAATTTCTCTATAGCCAAGAAATTGGTTTCTTAAGATACAACAGGTGGATGAATACCATGGGTTGATGCCACTTTCAATTCATCTCATTCCTCCCTTATTATGAAGCAATAGTCCCCATTATGTGAAGTTCCCTCCTAAGAATACATTTTTGAATATGAAGAGTCACTAAAGAGAATGGTTTTGTGTGGTTAACCCATAACTATGATGAACAAATATCTAAGGATGGCGATAACCTGTAATGATTATGACCAACTCTGATACTAATCATGTGTGGCCTAGGAAATGGACTAGATGAAGCGTGGTTTTGTGGGTGACCCATAACCATGACAAATGAATATCTAGGGATAGCAATACCATGTAATCCTTGTGCCCATCTGTGACACTAACAGTGTGTGGCATAGCAAATAGACTTTGATGACAAGTGTTTTATGTGGTTGACCCATAATCTTGGGTTAGTGGGTGACCCATAACCGTGATTCTTGTCAATATGATTGGTAAAAGTATGGTGGCTTGTTTGTTGGATTCCCCTATTCAATGAGATGTTATAAAGGCTTCTTTCACATTATTTTGTCTAGCAATAGACCTCTTACTGTAACTTTGTTGATAACTTCTAGTACAGGTAATGAAATAAAATTTCGTCAAAGACCCATTTGAGGTATTCAAGATATATCCCCATTGATATGACATAGTTGAATTTTAATGAAATTTGGAGTAGGAAAATTATTCCCGAAACTCATTGTAGACGTAACTGCGCAATGGTCTAGACATATGTAACTTCAATTGCACATATCTCTCAAACCTGGAAATGAAATTAAATTATGTAGAAATCCCATTTGACATAGTAAAAATTCCTTTCAAATGAGTTATCTTAACCTTCTGAAATTCTCTGTGGAGGTCACGGTTCTTGGAAGAATTTTGTTGAAGATTGTTGCTTTGCATTTCATCCATCATTGTGCTTCAAACCCTCATTCCTTTGGAGCTGTAACCTGCTATGATACCACTGATCTGGATCTTTGGGGGAGGCCCCCAAGATTTGAAAACTTGAAATGCCAGAAAATATGAGAACAAACAATAAATAAAACCACCAAGAAACTTTTTATTAAAATAGAGAATAATTGTAAAAGCTATATTATGGTGGACACTCTGTCCTTTTACAAAATGCAACTTGTTACTTAAATCCTTTTTAAGTAACAATGCCATGGATAAATTCCATGACTGGATAAATACCATGGGTGGATGCCACTTATAATACCATAGGTAAATTCCATGGGTGGATAAATACCTTGGGTGGATGAATACCTTGGGTGGATGCCACTTACAATACCATAGGTAAATTCCATGAGTGGATAAATACCATGGGTGGATGAATACCAAGGGTGGATGCCACTCTCCATTCAGATCAGATTATTACAAAATATGATTTCATTAATAGCCTTCACATTATTTAAATATGCCCTTCTTTCATCTAGATCTATTGGAGGAGTTGTTGGAACTGTGTATCTAATTTCTACATAGCTCCATACATGGAAACCAATACATATGATATAAGTTTCCATTATAAATCCCTAGAAGACATAGTTGGTTCCATCAAAGAATTGTACTTTTCTTAAGAAAGAATCTTAACTTTCTTGACCTACCATGATTCCCTGTAGATATACCTACCAATATTTAAAGTGTTCCTAAAGGAACACACTATGATATTAATTGCCGTGAATCAAGGAATATTGATAGGGGGTGAATCATTATTCTACATATTTTACTCTTATTTAACTAATAACTCAATCAATTTAAATTTACAAAAGGCAAGAAACCATTCACATGACATCTGTACACAGAGATTCAATGTAGAAACCATTTTTAGAGAAAAACCACAAAACCTTGTTTTTATTATGATGTGAATCTAAGCCACTACTTTAAATTACATCAATATTTGTGAGCACCAACTCACAAGAGGATCCAACATGTAGAAATTTGATAGAAATCGCAACTGCTCAAGATTTCAAACTAAAAAACAAGAGACACAATTCTACTCTACTGATTTACAGAATGGAAATCGCAATTTAGAAAAACATGCATAGACATGCAATAATCAAAACCAAAAATACACAGTGATTTCTAAGGAAACATAACTAGTTTAAAACTCCCCAATCCTCTTTGCTTTAATCAGATGAATAGAGAAACTATTACAATTGCTTTCTCTAGCTTTGAGCTCAACTTGCAAAATAATATTTGTTCTCTCTACTGAATGAGAGCCTCTAGCCAACAATTACCCAAATTTTGGCCCATCCAACCTCCTACTTCCTTGCGTAATCCTAAGTAAATTTGAGCTCGTAAAAAATAGGGAAGTCCCTAATTCCTTGCACAATTCCCAATGAATTGAACTCTTGAGTCATGCAACAATTGTACACTCAACTAGTATACAACTCATGTTACACTGGCCTTAACTCTTCCACCTCAACTAAGCAATCCAAATTCCATGCATGCATAGGCTATTTTGGGTTGATTCATCAAATAATTGATAGATCTTTGAGTTAGATTTTCATCCCACTACACAACTGACCTTCAACTAACTCTATCAATAGTTATAGGTCAGTTAACTAAATACAATTGAAAATAATTGAACTAAATTGCTAAAATTTAATAATCAACACATGCATAACTGAATTCGAAGCCCCTAACTTGAATTTACTGAGCTAAATGAGTGACAAGAGCCATGTCACACTAGTTAATTTCCTCCAAGTTGTCGTGACGATGCGAAATTCGATTTACTCAATTTGTCTAAGGCTAAAGTCAAATTAAGCCTTTCTTGTTACATTTTTTAACACAACCCCATCATATCAATGAGCACCAAATTACTAGAGGCACCAACCTCAAATTTCTACAAGAACAAACCTGTTGTAGCCAAGCATATATATATATCTATATATAATTCGTTTTCATATTGATATCTCTGACACTCTTTTACATTCAACTTTATATTTGCATGTGTTCCTCTGCCTCTCTATGCTACAACTCTCACTCATCCAAATATATCACAATGCAACTAGCATACTTAGACTCTTTACCTACCTTGAATTTGTCCTCATTTTCTTCAATTGAATTCACTTTGTCACACACATGCAATACAAAAGCTTCAGCTTCACTTCATCTCAATCTCACTAACATAACTACACAACATGACGCAACGACTTTTTTTTTCAATAATTCACACACAAATCAAAACGAAAGATTCATTAATTCACACATTTCTCAAGGAGAAACTTCATTTATTTTAACACAACTCAAAGAAGAAAATCCATAATTCTCTCACATCTCAAGGAGGAACTTCTCATAACGAATGAAATCAATTTTCATTTATTGCATTAGTTTCACTCATACCATTCTTCTGCTAATTTCTCATAATTAAATTTATGCTTTGTCTTAGCCTCCAAATTGTATTTTAATTGGCAAAACAATTTTGATCTAATGATCTTTCATTTATTTTCTCTTCTCTTGAATTACCATGAGAATTAGATTGTGTTTTCTCCCCTATAAATTTTTGTAATTTATTGTACCTTCTAACTTGGTCATCACAACCGAAAACTATGTTATCCCTGTAAGTACCACTAAACTGAATTTGGCTATGAGAATGCCAAATTTTAATAATAGAGTCCCTCGATCTTTAGCACTCTTCACATAAGACCAAGGCCTTAAAATCATGTGATAAGCATCTAAGTCATTTCTTGTGCTAGTATCATGTTGTTTCCATCCTACGACAACATTCTTTGAGTGGTGCCATGTGTCACTTAGAAATAGGACACTTGGTTACCGAATAGGACTATTTCCACCTACCATGTGTCACTTCGTTAGTGATCCACATCATCTCTTAGCCACAACACAACCACGTGTATACCACATGTATCTTCATCAATGCACCACATTGTATTTCTTCCTTATCACCACCAACTATCTAACACTTGTCAACAATATAGAGGGGGTCTCCAAGTTCTATGTTTTACAAATATTTTCTTTTTTATTTGAAATGGGCCTTGGGCATTCAATTCATGTTATTTATCATTGTCAAAGATATCTCTATCTAGTTCCTTTTGTCTTTCCATTGTGCTCATCCTTCCATGTCTCCATGTCGTCATCAACCTAAACATAGTGTAGTGTGTTGTTTGTCAACTACAACTATCTTTATTTGCAAGTTTTTGTGGTTGTCAAAATTTAAAGAATTTGTTTCTTGATCTTTATCCATAATGACCATTTTTAATTGACATGTAAATTCCATACCAAGATCCATCATCAAGAGTAATTATCTTTATGTCTAATACCTTCCCATTTGGCGTTTTCTATTAACCACGCTACCGTGCCAACACACTAGTGCACAAAAAATATATGATCTATTCAACATAAACTTGGCATAATGTGACGATGTGTGACATTACATCATTTCACTGCCATATGTAACCTATATGAGTGGTACCACATGCCACTTAAATTTGGCCCACTTGGCCACCCAAAAACTCCAAAACTGCTTGCCACATGTCACCTGTTATAGATCTAACCCAATAACATATAAAAATAGAAATAAACCCAAGAATAACAAGATATAAATAGATAGAAATGCTTCACTTTATTGATCAAACCCTTAAGGTAGGGCAACACCATACATTCACTCCTTAAGGAAGGAGAACATTCCACAAGCCATATGCCTGTTCATACAATATTCCTTGACACAATTCCTTGACGTGGAGTCTCTAGCCTCTATATAGGCCTCATAGATACAATACCATGGATCATTACCATGGTTCCCTCATACCATCGACTAATACCATGGGCCCATTACATTATTACTAACCACTTGTGGTCCCTTACATGATATGGGTTAACCACCTTATTTATTACTATGGCCCATCCCATTATTACATTATTACCTTGGGTACCTCCCTTGGTACCCCATATTATCCCCCCTAGGCATATAACATTCCACCCCCCTTAGCATGTTTCGTCCCCGAAACATGGGAAGAACACAAATAATAAGATCTACTCAAAAGAGTAGTCCACTGGTACCATGCACGTGCATCTAGCCATCCAAGAGAAAGGTGAACCCTCGATCTCGCTGGTGCCTCACTCGCTTGAGATGGAAGTTGACCGTGGTAGCTCTTCTGTGTTGATGTGTAATAGCTCTTCTGTGTTGATGTGATGATCCGTGGTACCATGTTTCTCCTTATCTTGTTTTCTGGCATGAGACCATCTGTCTAAAAGTAATTTTTCAAATTCTTCATCGGGCAGGTTGGAACACTTCTTTTGGTTAAGTAATTCCCACCATGTGGCTGCCTCATCTTCAAAATTAAACACTACAAAAGTTCTCCAATTATTTTCCCATAATGACTTGTGTTTTTTTATGTATTCTTCAATAGTAGGACCATTATCTTTTCATGTAAAAGCCATGAAGAGGGTTTTGAAAAAATTCACTTACTTAGCGAAAATTTGAAATTGTCACAGTTTAGTCAATATTGCTCAGAATCCCTATTATGACCTGTTTTTGGAAATGGAACAACCATTCTGCATCTGCCCATGTGATAGAAATTCTGATCCAGGCACTAGAATTTCATATCTGTGCTACAACTCTCCTGTCGTCCCCAAAATTTCTGCAAAAAGAGTTGGTTTTAAATTAGCGATATCTCCCTCATCCAGACTCCAATTCGACCGATTTTTTTTATGAAATAGGGTATATTTTCACATAAGATCCATATCTACAATTATATTTTGCAGATCTTTCACTAAGATGTCCAGATCTGCACCGCAATTTCGCTGCCCCGAAAAATTGTCTACAACCCCACTAATTTTTAAATCAGCGATATCTCCTTCATCCGGACTCCGATTCGACCGATTTTTTTTTTGAAATCGGGTAATTTTTCACATGGAATCTAGATCTACAATTATATTTTGTAGATCTTGCACCAAAACGTACATATCTGATCTGCAAACTCCCCGCCCCCGAATAGATAAAATTCTCCACTTTTTGTGCCCAAGAAAGTGCTCAGATACCACTTGGTATAACACTGATATGAAAATATAAGACAATAGAAATAAACCCAAGAAATAAGATAGAAATGCTTCTTTATTATCAAACCCTTAAGGTAGGGCAACACCATACATTCACTCCTTAAGGAAGGAAACACTCCACAAGCCATATGCTTGTACATACAATAATCCTTGACTATTCTTGACATCTCTCCATGTAGAGTCTCTAGTCTATATATAAGCCTCATACATACCAATACCATGGATCATTACCATGGTTCCCTCATACCATCCAAACTAATACCATGGGCCCATTACATTATTACTAACTACTTGTGGTCCCTTACATGATATGGGTTAACCACCTTATTTATTACTATGGCTCATCCCATTATTACATTATTACCTTGGGTACCTCCCTTGGTACCCCATATTATCCCCCCTAGGCATATAACAGTGTTTCTACAATATTGTGTGTGTTACATTGCTCTGTAATATATATTTTTCTAACAGATGGTATCAGCACCGAAGGTCTATTTAGCTCATAAACTCGTAGGAGGGAAGGGTTCCTTGTTCAAGTGGGAGGAATGGTGGAAGATGGTAGGTTTAGAGTCAAAATATTTAACGGCCAAAATAGTCAATTGTGGAAGATGCAAATGGAATATTATATGTATCAGAGACATATGTACCTACCATTGAGAAAAAATACAAAGAAGGCCACGAGTACGTTAGACACGAAATGGCATATTCTTGATAGAAATCCACTTGGAACAATACGGCTATGACTAGGAGCGTCAACAACCTTCAGTATTTTAAAGGAAACAATAATAAAGGGTTTAATATCAGCATTCCGCAAACTATATGAAAAACCCTCAGCCTCAAATAAGGTATTTCCTATGAAGAATTTATTTAATGTGAAGATGTCAGAAGGTAGATCTGTTGCTGATCATTTATATGAATTTAATATTGTTACAAGTTAGTTATGTTCTATAGGGGTAAATTTTGATGATGAAGTTAGGGCTCTATTATTTTTATTCTCATTACCATAAAGTTGGAATGGTTTAGTGATGACCATTAGTAAGCCTGTCTCTGGATCTAGTACTTTAATGTTTGATGATGTTGTCAGTTCAATCCTTAGCGAGGAAATGCGATGAAAAAACTTCGGTGAGACATCAGGTAATGCTTTGACTACATAGACTAGGGGAAGAAGAGTAGAAAGTGGAAAGAGCCCAAGATATCGCAATAAGCCAATGAAAGGAATATCTAAGTCTAGATCAAGGATAGTGAGCTAGAAATGTGAGAAGAAAGGACACCTGAGGAAAGACTGTAAGTATCGGAAGGGAAAAGAAGGAGACATGCATCAAGAAAATAATCATGAAGTGAATGTGACACGTGATGTGTTACATGAAACTTTGATTCTTTCATTAGAAAATAATATTGATGCCTGGGTTGTAGATTCAGGGGCCTCATTTCATGCCACACCTTATAGGAAACATTTTCATGATTATGTTCAAGGATATTTTTGATTGGTTCGTTTGGGTCATGATAAACCCTGTAAAATAATTGGAAAAGGTAAAGTTTTCATAAAACAAAAGAATGGAAAACAATGGCTATTGAAGGAGGCAAAGCATGTTCTAGATCTGAAGAAAAATATAATTTCAACAGGGCAGTTGGGAGGTGAACGTTGTGTAACTACTTTTACAGATAGAACCTGGAAGGTCATTAAAGGAGCCTTGGTAATAGAAAAACGAGAAAAGGTTGGTATGCAATGGTATTTCTAATTTTGTTAATGCTTTAACCTCTACTGGAGTAGATACAACATTGTGCCATCGCAAGCTCAAGCACATGAGTGAGAAGGATGCAGATTCCTCACACAATAAATATTTTGTCAGGTTTGAAGCATGTAGATTTGGAATTTTGTGAGAATTGTGTTTATGGAAAACAAAAGAGAGTCAGATTTTTCAGAGTTGGGAAATAAAAGAAGAACAAAAAATTAGATCTTGTGCATACAGATGAATGGGGACCTTCTCAAGTATCATCTCTTTGTGTCTCTCGCTATTATGCTACTTTTATTGATGAGGAAACTAGGAAAACCTAGGTTTATTCTATTCAAAATAAATCTGATGTATTTGATACTTTGAAGAAATGGAAATCTTTGGTTGAGAATGAGACACGAAATAGGTTGAAGTGTCTGAGATCAGATAATGCAGGTGAATATTCCAGCAAAGAGTTTGATAATTATTGTTCATAGCATGGAATTCGTAGAGAGGAGACAGTTCCGGGAACACCACAAGAAAATGGTGTGTTAGAAAGGATGAACGAGACAATCATGGAGTGTGGAACGTGCATGAGATTCCATTTATGACTGCCTTTACAATTTTGGGTAGATGTTGTAGATATTATTGTTTATCTAATAAAGATAGGGCCTTGAAGTTCTTTGGATGGTGGTATTCCAGAGGAGGCATGGACAAGTAAAAAGATAAAATGCTCATTTTTAAAGACTTTCAGTGGTGAAGCCTTTGTCTACATTAATAAAGAAAATAGAACAAATCTTAACGCAAAACTAAATAAATGTACCTTTATTGGATATGGTGTTAATGATTTTGGTTATCGCTTTTATGATTATGAAAATCACAAAATCATTAGGAGAAGAGATGTCATATTCAATGAAAAGGCTTTGTGTAAGGTTTAGATGCAACAAAAGAAATAGGAAAAAAAATAGAGAATATACAATTCTTGATGAGATCACAGAAAAAGTAAAGATGACTGGAAATTGATCAACAGCCACAACAACAACAACAACCACAACAACAACAATGACCTCAAACACCTGAAAGTGGTTTTAGAAGATCTACCAAAATAAGTAGGACCCCTGAACGATACTCTCCTTCATTATATTATGTATTGTTGAATGATTTTGGTGAACCATAATGTTATGAAGAAACAATGCAGGTAGAAACCAGGAAGAAGTAGGAGCTAACCATGGAAGAAGAGATGGACTCCTTGGTACATAAGCAGACTTGGGACTTAGTCAAGCTTCCTACAGGTAAAACAACATTGTAGAATAAATGGGTTTACAAGCTAAAGGAATAATGTGGACATAGAAAAAGGTATAAAGTTATACTTATGGTATAGAATTTTCTAGACTTTGCACAGAAAAAAGGTATAGACTTTGGTGAAATATTTTCCCCTGTTGTTAAAATGACTTCAATCGGAAATATTTTAAGTCTAGTAACAACAGAATATTTTCACCTTGAGCAGTTAGATGTAAATACGACCTTTCTCGATCTGCATTTGGAGGAAGGTATATATATACAACATCCACTAGGAAATGAGGTCAAAGTGAATGAGAAACTAGTGTGCAGGTTGAAGAAGAGCTTCTATGGATTAAAATAGGCTCCAAGCAGTGGTATCTAAAATTTGACAGGTTTATGTTTGAACAAGGTATTCTAGATGTGACTCTGATCAATGTGTTTATCTCAAAAGGAAAAATAATGGAAGTTATATTATATTGTTATTATATGTAGATGAAATGCTTTTTGCAGGTTATAACACACAGGAAATAAATGTTCTCAAAAGAAAATTGGCAAATTCATTTGCAATGAAGGATTTGGGTGCTAAAAAAAATTATTGGTATGAGAATAAGTAGAGACAACAAATATCGCAAACAAATATCTCAAAGTGAGTACATACAAAAGGTGGTGGAAATATTTAATATGAAAAATGAAAAACTAGATAGTAAACCTTTGGCTAGCCATTCCAAACTAAGTAAGGAGATGTGTCCCAAGACTCAGGAAGATATGGATTATATGTCTAAATTTCCATATGCAGTGGCAGTTGGAAGTTTAATGTATGCAATGGTTTGCACAAGGCCTGATATTGCACATGCAGTGATATTTGTAACTAGGTACATGAACAATCCATGAAAAGAACATTAGATGGTAATGAAGTGGATTCTCAGGTATCGGAGAGGTACCACAAATCAAGAAGTATGCTATGGTGGTTCAAACATTCCTCTACAGGAATATGTTGATGCAAATATGGAAGGTGATAGAGATAATAGGAGGAGCACCACGGGGTATGTGTTTACTGTAGGTGGAAAAACTGTTAGTTAGGTTTCAAAATTGTAGAGTGTTGTTGCACACTCAACGACAAAAGCAAAGTATGTTGTTGCTACAGATGCTAGTAAAGAAATGATTTGCTTACAAAGGTTTCTGGATTAATTGGGTAAGAAGCACTAGTTGGGAATGTTATACAGTGATAGTCAGAGTGTCAATCATCTTGAAAATAACTTAGAATTTCATTCCAAGACTAAACATATAGAACTCAAGTACCATTTGATACGGTCAGTGTTGGAAGATGGACATTCGAAGTTGGAAAAGATACACACTAGCTAGAATCCTGCAGATATGTTAACAAAAGTTGTAACTAATCAGAAACTGAGATTATGCTTAGTTTCTATTAGTCTTCAAGTATAATGATCAAGATGAGAAACAGTCAAGTCTGAAGTGGAGTCATTGTCCAGCAAATGAAGCAACGGTGGAATTTCTATCATTAGTCAGCAAGTGGGAGATGGGTGGGTGTGGAGCCAGATTACCTTCTTTATTCATAGGTATCACCACGTTGGGTCCTATGTCGTAATGCTTTGAAAACCCCGCATGTATTTTAATCACCATCAGCCCCCGCTAGCGAGGGTTCATGGGTAGCACCCCCAAAGCTAAAAATAGATTTAAACTTTCCTTATAAAATATTGTAATTTCGTAGTCAACCTGGGTCATTTATTAGGCTTAGATCTGACGGTAGAAATTATGTTTAATTCTGGATTTTTCCCTAGAAGGTAAACCCTCGATATATATGAGGGATTTTGTATTGTGCTATGTAGATGTGTGTCCTGAGCGAGAATCAAAGAGGAGATTGTGTGAGAGCTAAAGAGGAAATTACAACGGATATGTTGTGTGTTGTATCTCTTCATTTTTCCAAATAATATAAAAGGAAGGACTGGCTATTTCTCTATGCCCAAATTGGGTAAAACACGTCTATATATGTGCCTCTTTCTTGTTTTATGCATTTTCTATGTTTGTGTTTATGGAATATTTATGTGTTCCATTGCTCTATAATATATAATTTTCTAACATATTTTTACCCCTATCTGGGAAAAATGTCCTCTTAATTAACAGGGGTTCTAGACCCATTAAAGAGTCGTGAAATATACATTCTAGATCAACATCCACAGACAAAGGAGATGCATCTTCTATGAGGTCAGACCTATGTTTAATTGGGGAAAGAAGAGATATTTTCCCATGTGACCGATCGATAAAATCAATGTTGTGGGATAGTTGTATAGGAGATTTCTCATCTTGTCTTTGGATTCGTTCCTCCATTGCTAAATCTCGAATCCAAAATTTCTAAGAAGGGAGAGTTGAATTTTGGATCAAACCTAATTGAATGGGTTTTGAGAGGGGAGATTCAATTTGAGAAACTAGGGATGCAGG
Organism: Pinus taeda; assembly: GCA_000404065.3. Lineage (NCBI taxonomy): Eukaryota > Viridiplantae > Streptophyta > Pinopsida > Pinales > Pinaceae > Pinus > Pinus taeda. Next base: position 75,668 of record APFE030363059.1, on the reverse strand, counting down.
AACCCCATTAGACCCCACTGGATTACTCCATCTACTAGGTAATTTCTTATTTCTAATAGACTTCCAATCTAACACATTACTACCTTCATTCAATTGAAGAGGGTAGGAGGGCACTAGATGCCATGTCTTTTTTCACACAATGCACCTAAATGGGATACCCCTAGAAGTCAATGTACTATATTAATGAGTAAGTGCCCCAAAATATATCTATAGCCTAAGGAAAATGATCTCAAAGATCCACCTCCACCAAGAACCAAGCTACCCTTTCATCTAGAAATTTGATACAAGCCTCATCTACATAATAGACCTTTCCAATGATATTTGCAATCACCGAGATAGTCTTCTTTGACCATGTTTCCAATGGAAGACCAGGTAATTTAGCCTAAAAAAAAATATTTTTGGGTGTTCTAAAGCAAGATCAAAATCAACATTCCATTTATGCAAGATAAAGAAGAAATAACCCTTAATCCATGGCAGTTCTGGGATTTTGGTAATAGCCTCCGCCGATACGAAATGGAAGTCAAACACGCCATTAACAAGGATGCTGACTTTATTCCTATAACCTAAGAGAGATAACCAACTTCTTTTTGGGCATTATTTCATCTGCACACCATTATATGAGGTGAACTCCCATCACCCCACTGAGACTCGCTTTTTTAGCCTTATAAATATGTCCCATAAATCATTCAAAAACATGCAGTTTTGTGACTCTGCTCCTGTATGCCAGTTTTTCTGTGATGATGGTGACATCAACAAGATCCTTTGTGTTAGGTATTTGGTCGAAGAAGCATTGTTGACTATCCATGTGGAGCTGAGTTATGTTGGCCCCACACGCCCCAAATCCAAAATGTTAAAAAACTTCCAAACAAAGGGGATAATATTCGCAACCCTAATGGGATTAGCTAATTTACTATTTGGCCTCCCTAGTGCTTCCTAATAAGTGTAGAAAAATTGTTCATGAAAGTTACGCATATCTCCAGTACTTAGTTGGCTAACTTAATAACATGGACCACCATGATTGGATAGGAAAATTGAGGAGATATAAAGAATATTTGTCATTATCCTTCCCTTTTGTGTTATTTGCACTAGGTGAAATTTACCAAGTACCAATCCACTTCAATAACTTAATACTTCGCATATACAACCTAGAGAGGGCTACTTAGTCAAATCGGCCCTAGAATTTTTTCTAATGATGATGCTTGGCTTGGATATGATCTTTGAGAGCCTTAATTTTTTGAGTTTGAACTTATCTACCAGGCAAAAACCCTCTTAATTTCCTTTGAGAAGCCATGAGACTAGTAGAGGAATGAAAAGCAACACCCTAAATGTGTTCCCAAAGGGAAGGATGAACCAAAATCCTCTTTAACCAATTCATTCTAGCCTCTAAAAGCAAAAATATTTTAGCCAACAACACCAAATATTCCACCACTAGACGCTACATTTTATCCACCTTCCCACACATATGAACTTAAAGGAGCCTACATCAGATTTCTTTTGTTCCAAATTCTCTAAATGATCTTCCAAAAATTCTCTTAAAGGTATTGTGGATGCTGTGAACACATAAGTTTTGGATAATGACTACTACATTCACTTACGCAGACTAACTTTTTCTAGCCCTCCTAATGTCAATAGAGATCAGATATAGAAGATAAATTACAACAATGACCATTACAACCAATTGCATAACTTAACATAAATTGGACCAATTCATTTCATAAAAACATGTGATTCAAACAATTTACCTAAAGGTGACAAATGATTACCAACAACTGTGGACTGTCTTTAGCCCATATTCTAACAAGTAAGCTTAGCAATACTAGTTTTTGCTAAAATAATCTGGGCCTTTGCTAAAGCCATCGAGATATCCACCAATCATTCAACGTGCATCTGGACAAAATCTCATCGTATTCCATAATTATTGTTAGAATATAACTTTTCAGATATATGAAAGCTACAACATCCATCAACTCCTCCTCAGCAGCATCCTCGACAATTTCATCTAAATTCTTCATTGCATAAAAAAATTCCATCGATTGACATGGGATCATAAATGTGAATAGAAAATGGGATGGTGGAATTGGCAGTCACATGCTTCAATTTATTCCACACAAACTTATAGCAAAAACATAGAGCATTGACCTTGACAAATTATATCTCTACCACGATCAATTGAGTGGTACAATATTAGATAACCTATCCAACTACACTAGCTGCAAGACTTGAATATTGGGTACAATCAACATCAAGGTAACATATCTCCTATCCTTGCAAATATAATACATATAGTAAAATCATTTTCGGTGCCACAAAATATACTTACAGGCAATATTCACATTTAGATCATAGCCAGGAGGCTTGTTACCAATATAGACTCAGATTGGAATCTACTGAGATTCGTGGAGGTTTTTCATCTCAACGTTTACGACAACAGATTTGAGGAACAAGTTCCTTCAAGATTTGATTCATGATCACCCTTCATACATGTTATTGCAATAGTCCTAAAATACGTTGTTGTTATCACATAATCCACTAACACAAAACTTCCAATACCATTGGTACATCGAAAACAAATGTGAATGTTGTTTAAATAATGGGCAAACAACTTACCATATTGCTTTATCAATCACTCACAACCATATCTATTTACTCTTCCCTTTTCCCTGGGCCCTTTGATGAGGGAGTCAAGATTACACTAGGATATAATACCAAAGCTTTTATAAGCACATTTCACTAATAAAATAATTTTACATATAAATACATTAGCTATTATTTTAAGATAGACAGAGTATTTTTGGACACAATTACTTAGTTAGGAGAATTTTCAACCGCACACCAATTTAGGAAGATAACTAGCTTGCTAGAATCCCTCAACTAGCTAGACTTTAACAATATTGTAAATTATAAGGAGAGTCTTCTTTTCATAGAGCCTATAACTCTACATATAATGATCAACAGGTCAATAAGTAATTATGAGCACACTCATAATACAAGTATGAGTTTTATATTCCAACAATTAGTTCACAATATTGTAACAAAGCCTATTTACAAGTTAAAAAATTCTATAGTAAAGTGTGAATAAATCTCCAAATATATATATATACATATACATATACATATACATATATAATGAATAATTATAATAATAAGAATAAGAATAAGCTTCTAATTTATTTAATTGTTATGATTTTTGTAAGTAATTTTCTTTTACTCTTTTGTCATTTATATAGTTAGAATATTTACTAGTGCAATCATATAATCAAATAATTAGGGGAATATTTAGAACAAAATGGTTCTAAAAAACAAAAATGTACTAAGAAAATTAAGTTTAAAATAAAAAATATGATTCAATAATACTACTTTTTTTTAAGTGTATTTTCAACTTATATCCATATAGGTTTACTCAAATGTTAAATGTAGAAAACTATTGGATGTGAAAACAAACTCCACATCTGATGAATACCAACTATGTATACTTCTAGGTAGACAAACATCAAAAGAAATAAAAAATACATGAAAAAATGTGTCTCAAATGTTTTCTTCATATATATATATATATATATATATAATATATATATATATATATATATATATATATATATAATATATATATATCCTTTTTGTTCATGTGGGTACTTCATTGGATGTGAAATTTTAAGGGGCGTAGATATGGTTTATATTACTTGATATTTGAGTAAATGAATATGGAAATAAGCCAAAATACAATATATAAAAATGGCTTTTTTATTTTTCTTTAAAATTTCCTAACCCTTTTTTTATTTTTATTTTTTGTTTGTCAAGTTGTCTAATTTTTACTTTAAATTGGATCTCTGGCTTAAGAAACTGTGAACCAATGGCATCTAAGCCGTCAAAATCACTAAGGGTTCACACTTGGCCTAGGCCACACTATCCTATAACATGACTGGATTTTTTCCCAAGGAGTTTCAAAGTTGTGACCTTCACATCATAGAGTGACTTAAAAGTATACCCCATCATCATCTACTCTACACCTTATAGGCCTAATGCTTATTTTGTTATTTTAACTATTAATTTATTATTTTCCTTAGGGTGCCAATTTTAGACTTCAAAATTCATCTAATGTATCGTGTGATTGCTGATAGACATCAATCCATGATAAGCTTAAAAACACTTACATCGTGATAGATATTAGCATGCTAAAATTGAAAAAAATAGCTAAATTATAAATTATTATTTTATTATTATTATTATTATTATTATAATACGAAAGGAATTGATAATTGGGCAATCTCATACTTCTTGTGTCACAAGATCAATTCCAACTAGTACCACTATAGACCCTAGGTGCATACATACATCTGTTCCGCACACACACGTAAGTGAGGGGATTTGAACACTAAACCTTCTCACACATAATACTTCATTTACATTTCCATCCCGAGAAAAGATAGCCTAAGGGATTTGTTATTATTATTTTTAATTATAAAGAAAATTAATACAAAAATTAAACATATATACATTTAAAGAAAATATTTAACAAGATACTTTAATATCTATATTCACCACCACATTGCTATATAGATTCTTAACTTGTAAATATGTCTAGACTTACTAGTTGCTACTACCCACTAAAATTTATAGAGGTCCTTGTGTCTAAGCTATAGATTAATTTATCTACTTCACATTACAATTTATTATATACGATTAGATTTTATTTTCTTATCAATCATTATTAATTGGATATTGATCAATATCTTGTTCACATCTCAACTTATTAGTTCTTGCCCAAACAAAACTATAAAATTCAATATACCTATTAACCATTATTAATTTAACATTGAACAATTTTTTTTAAAACTAATTTGAAAACACTAAGAATCTCTACTGCAAATATTATCTTACTATATTACTCTTTACTCTATTAATCCTTCCTCTTTTAGAGCAAGTAAAATTGTGCCATCAACACTTGAACATTGAGGACCGTGTTTATAATTACCGGTAATCTCCAAATTTCGAGCTTCTTTAACGTGTGATGTAATATAAAGAGGTCAACTATGAGAATGAATTTCATGTTAAACAAATACATATGGTATGACTTTCACTTATCATATTGAATGTTCATAAATATTGTTTTTTAGTGTAATATAAAGAGATCAATAATGGGAATGAATTTCATGTTAAACAAACATATATGGCATGGCTATTTCATGTCAAACAAACATTTATGGTATGTATTTTTTTATATTTGTGTATCCAGAGTGAATGTGAAAAACCAAGGTTGGAATTTGACGGGAAAAATGGTCATCATAGGGTATTTTGGCAGTTAAATATATTTAAAGGTTTTTCATGAACGTATCTTGTGATGTGTATTTTGAATTTTGCAAAATGTATTTTTGATGGCCAATTATTTTCCTAAAACATTATTAATACCCTATGGAACATTCACATATAACATAGATAAATTGAATTCACAGACCTTGAAGTTGGAAAAGGGTTTATCACTCATAGGGGATAGATAATTGTTGGCAAGCTAGCAGTATTGTTCTGCATGATTAAAATCTTATGGAGGATATTTGCGCAAAGCTTCCCCAAAAAATATAAGAGAAATGACACATTTTTCCTGCAAATATGTGCCATAATTAAAGAATAATCACATGCATCATGGAATTGAGACTTCACACCACCAATAGTAGTAAGCTAGGGTAACTTGTAAAATAGAAAAATCCTTTCATTTTTGTTAACGGAGTGTTTTGTTTCTATATTTTTTTCTATGTTTATGAAAGAGGGATCTTTAGCTCAATTCAATGGTAACTTTTAGTACGACAGACAAAAGTCATTTTACTGGTTTCAAAGAATACTAGGTGCTGAAAACCTTCACCCATCTCTTGATAAATAAACAAGTGTATGAAATCATGGTCTATGGAGAATAAGAAGATAGATAAAGCCATGGAGGTGTACAAGTGGAGGTGAAAAATAAATTTACTTTGGTACACCTCTCCCACTTTATTAATAACATTTGGATGATTCTCTACGTATAGGTTCGATTCCCTTACCCTCTCAAATACAATGAAGGGAAAATTATGGGTGGTCTGTAGCCAAAAGATTTTGCTACAAAAATTTACAGGCATGGTAACAGGTTATAGGTGAGTAATGAGAGTTTATTTTTTCCGCTTACACAATTTAGGAATACCAATACCCCAAGATTTGGATTTCATTTGCCAATGGATCTATTCAAGGAAAGTCGATATGTTATGAACTTGTTCCTTGTAATATTACTATGTTGGTTCAGATGGTTGTGTGGTCTTGCATTTGAACATTTGGATTAAGCTTTTACAAGTTCTATTAATTTTTCAGATATAGCAATCACATGTAGAGGAAAAAAGCATAGTTACTTTGCGAGTTCAAATTTCGATAGTTGGTCGTTCCCTTTTTGCATCAACGTTAATATATGAGAAATTGAAGAAAATAAAAGCATTAGAAGGACTGTCAACTTGTTCCAAAGAACTCCAGACATGTGATGTCATAATATTGTCAACGTAGACTCCCAGTTATTTGATGCATTAATTATTAAAGTATATTTGTGATGTTCATCAAGTGCACTACATATTTCTAAAATCTCGCCCTTTACAATTTGTAGAAAAAATCAGTGTGAAATTGTTTTGTTATTGGCCTCCACTATTTTGTTTGGATTGGTTTGGTTTTTCTGTTGAGTCTTTTGGTGTGAGGAGGAAGGATGTGCAACAATAATGGGATGTTAGTGGAAAGACAGGTACAAATTTAGATCAACGATGGAAAAATGGGCATGGGGCTTGGGATGGATTCGAGTACCATTGATGGGCCACTAGTTTCCCACTCTGGAATTCTTGATGGAGATTAACTCTAGAATTCTTAATGGGGATTATGAGAAGAAGCCAACAATCTATAAGATGTAGATATAGTTTGATCTTACTAATGTTGCTTGCTGTGTACCGAGCTTGGCTTTCTCAGTTGTAGCTTTGGTGGCCATGTCCAACAATCAGGAGTCTAGGGTTGTTACTATGTTTGGGTTCAAGCTTGTTGTGTTTTCCAAGGGGTCATAATCTGATTCATTTGAGTGAGATTCAAGCTATTTTTGCAGTCTTTCATGGCTTGGATTTGGAATTTGAGGAAGTGGGTGTGTGGTATTTTGTGTTTTTGTAGTGTCATATGCATATTTAGTAATATGGAGAGTTATTTTTGTTGTTTTAATAGTTTTCATTCTTTGTACATTTATGACTGTTTTGATCTTAATGTTTGTGTGCAGATTCTTGGTGGAAGCTTTAGCTGCAATTGTTGCTCATTCATCACTTCAACTTATGCTATGTGGGTTGAAAATGGTGAAGAGGAAATCTATTATCCCAAGTAGGAATTCATGTTTGGTTGTTGTTTGCAGGAAATCAGGTATCCCTCAAGAGTTGTACTCTTAGTTTTAAAAATTCATGTCATTAGAGACATGGTTTAGACATAGTCACAAACACACATGTATGTCATTGAAGACCTATTTCTCATGAAGGAAAGGGATAACCTTCCTTCACACCTATAAGTATCATTGAAGGCTTGTTCCTCAACAAGGAAAGGGATAACCTTCATGTTTCCCACACATATATTATTGAAGGCCTGGTCCTCATTAAGGAAAGAGAGAACCTTCAGTAATGTGACTACCTAAACTTTTGAGTGAAAGGATGGACTTATTCATTCCAGATAGGTAAAATATCAATGCAGGAAATTTCTTCTTCTAGCTTGGAATTGATATGCTTTTGGTGTGAGTAATGTGTTTCTAACATGGAATTGAGAGGATTGTGGTGTAAGTTATGTGTTAGAGATTATTTTTGTTTTAGAATTGTTCATAATAATTGTTATTTTTTAACTTATTCCATCTAGTAAGACAAAATATCAAAGTAATGAGTCTCTTCTTCTAGCTTGAAATTAACATTTTTTTGGTGTGAGTAATGTGTAATGTGTTTCTAACTTGGAGCTAACAAGTTTTTGGTGTGAAGTATGTATAAGAGACTTTACGTTTTAGAATTGTTAAAAACAATGGTTTTTTGAGGACCTATTCCTTTCAAGATAAAATCATCAATGCAATAAGTCTATTTGTGTAAGTCTCTTTGTCTAGCTTGGAATTGACAAATATTTGGTGTGATTAATGTGTTTCTAGCTTGGAATTGGTGAATTTTTGGTGTGTTTAATGTGTTTCTATCATGGAATTGACAAGTTTTTGGTGTAAGTTAGTGTTATGAGACTATTTTTATCTCGTGTATAGAGATATAAACTTTTGTGATGTTATCATAACATAATCCTATAACATGATGTTATGAGATCCATAATTTCCATTTATTATAAGTTTAGACTTTTAATTTTTAAAAGGTTCATACACTATGCATTCAATCTTGCTATATTAGTGTATATCCTATGATCCAAAGCAATGTTAAAATATATATGGTGAAATGTTTATTCTATTTTTAAATCCAGTAATATTTATTAGATTATGTACGTCATAATATATACCATATTAATGATTCTATTTTTGAGTTTTTATTGACAACATTCAATAGTTTTACTATGTTGATCATCTTATATGTCCCATAAGATCTCCTTAGTCATATCTCATATATACAAATGCTATGGCATGTCCGGGTCAATGAAATTTGATTTCAAGTTCTTAAGATTTTATTGTTAGTGTTCCATGAAATTTCAAACCAAGATTCAAGATTTAATAAGTCATTTGCTTTTTTTTTAACATTATTATGCTATTAAAAGGTCATCTTTTTAATCAATCTTTTATTGGTGAAGGGTTACGAGAACTTCACTCTTGAAAGGCAAAATTTTAAACACAATATTTATTAATGAGAAACATAGAAAACCCAAAACATAAAAAAAATTATACGCCTGTTAAAAAGAAATCTAAATTCCAACACATTAACCACCCATAATGAAATTCGATTTCAAGTACTTAAGATTTTATTGTTAATGTTCCATGAAATTTCAAACCAAGATTCAAGATTTAATAAGCCTGTTAAAAAGAAATCTAAATTCCAATGCATTAACCACCCATAATGAAATTCAATTTCAAGTTCTTAAGATTTTATTGTTAATGTTCCATGAAATTTCCAACCAAGATTCAAGATTTAATAAGTCATTTGCTTATCATGGTCATTTTGTTTTTTTAGTTATAATAAATATGTAGCCTTTTTAACATAATTATGCGATTAAAAAATAATCTTTTTAATCAATCTTTTATTGGTAAGGTATTGGTAAGGTATGAGAACGTCAAGCTTGAAAAGCAAAATTTTAAACACAATACATTAACCAGAAACATAAAAAACCCAAAACATAAAAAAAAAAATTATACGCCGGTTAAAAAGAAATCTAAATTCCAACGTATTAACCACCCATAATTTTTTTGGGTGGGAATCCATTAAAAAGAAAAACCAGAAACATCTCGGCTTTTTCCACTGAGTCCAATATTAAAAGTCTAAATGTTTTTCTTAGTCCAATAATTTAGGTTTAGAGTGGATTGATCAAGCGCGTGCAAGGAAATTAATAGAACTTTCCATATTACCTGTGTTTATGAGTTTTACCGAGTTTTACCGCATTCTTAATTTTGACATTTCTGACCGGCAAACTTGTTCTCTCACGAAGACCTGGATCTCGGGTAGAATATCTAATAAGAATATGTTCCTTTCACGACATTGAAGATAGCATTCATGTACATGGGTTTCGTATATCAATTCTTTCAAGTCAGGATGAAAATTAAATTAAGGTGTCAGAGATGACACATAAAAGTCACGACACGAGCTTCGAGTTTTTTTTAGCATTGTTAACAAACCTGTCACGTGCAGCCACATCAATCAGGATTTTTTGTTCGCATTCTCGTTACTAGAAGATGTTCATTTTAAAATTATGAAAAGTATAGAAAGTATATCAGACAGCCGTGAATAATGCAGAGCCGCGCCATCGTCAGCACGCACTAGTGGGGTTTAGAAAATACGCTGGAGCAAAACATCTGCTCGAAACCAGGGGAAGAAAATTGTATCTCAATGGTCAGTGTCCGCATTGGAATGAGAATAAGTGAATTTTTTAATTACTATATTATTTACTGGTTAATGCACAGCGCTTTCTGACATTTGACAAGATTATTGACGACATGAATGACGTACCTAAGCAATGCTAGGTAACGGGTAAGTTAGGGGAGACGACAGCAAAGGCAGTTTCCATCGAACCTGCAATGGAATGAGAATAAGTGAATTTTTTAATTACTATATTATTTACTGGTTAATGCACAGCGCTTTTTGACGTTTGACAAGATTATTGACGACATGAATGACGTACCTAAGCAATGTTAGGTAACGGGTAAGTTAGGGGAGGCGACAGCAAAGGCAGTTTCCATCGAACCTGCATCTGCAGCTGTTGTGTGTTAGTAATAGGTAGGATTTGGTGGCTGACTTGATGATGGGTTGGGTTCATCTCTATTTTGATGATTACAGATTATATAATATTTTGTAAATTTGATGACATAGTCTAAGACAATTGTTTGACATCTCTCTGATTTTTTTAGTGTTTTAGAATTTAGAATCGAATAAATACGTTCAAAGTCAAACACATGTCTATCAAATTTGTAGAATATAGAGAATCTACGATGTAATTTACCCTCATGTTAGAGATGCTCATTGCGTCTGTAGGAGCTGGAGGAGGCATGAGGTGGAAGAGCCGCATGGACGAAGTATGAGTGTTATGTGCATGCTAGGTGACCAGTCCCCGCATTAGCTCTTTCCTTTGACTCCGCCCTTGGAGGAAAGGAAACAACTGGCGCTGCTATTTTTGAACTTCGATAACCAATTGATTCAGTTGACAAACCAGTTTAATAATAACCTGATATAGAAAACCCGATCCAACTCTAATTCGAGATTGAGTTGGCCAGTGAAAGCATCCGCTGCTTCTGTTGAAGCCCATATGGAGGCAACCTGGAAGCTTTTACTTACTGGAAAATACAAGCAATCCAAAGGTAATTTTCTCCGATGCAAATCGCTGGACAGCTAGCTGGAACCAGGTGAGAAGCCATCCTCCTTCGCGGGTTTAGTTTGTTTTTATTAGTTTAAAGCATGACCTAGAACCATTATTTTGTTGAATTCTCATTAAATCAATCAGTATCTATCTTAGCCTTGGAAAAGATATTTTTATAATAAAATAGGTTTGTATCTCAAGAAATTTGATCCCTTGATAAAATACTGAATGTTAATATGAATCTAGAGCAATATTAATATTCATTGTTTAATATCAATATTATTTGTTTTTTCATAGCATGAATAAATTATAACTTTGAAATGGAAATATTTATGTCATTAAAGACTTTAATATATCCATAGGATATGGTTTTCCCTTTTAAAATTCATTTTAGAAATATTTAATTAAATCAAATATTAAAAGGTTTGGGAGCACATCCCCTACATAATTGGTTGTAGAATTAGATTTTGGGCAGATATTATTTTTTATTTTATTTTTTTAATTATTTTATTGGAGACTTGACATACTTTCACATCCCCTACATACTTGGTTGTAGAATGAGTCTCACAAATATTTAATTCAATTACTATTTTCTTTCTTTCAAAATTGATTTTTTATCTAAAAAATATATTAAAAAATATAATCCAAGAATGGTTTGATTTAAAAAGACATATTTTTGATTTTTGATTTAATAATTTTATAAAGATATACATTTTAAAAGTATATTTTTCAAAATTCTTTTTTTCTTTTAATTTCACCATATAGGTTGCCTTTTAAGATGTAGGGAGTGGGGATTAATGGCGAGCCACCACCATCCCACAAAGTTGTGAACTAACGGATGTGGCAACACAATCCTTGGAAGTTTAATACAATTAAGGTCCACATGACCATATTATTAATTTCGACATTATATGGAAACACCAGTTATAGGTGAAAGGAAGTGGTCGCAATTTTAGAGCATGTTACTTGTGTGGAAAAGGGCATTATGAAGGCCTACTTCATGGTGAATATTGTCTACAAAATTCATGTGTTTGGTTTGATGGTAATTTGTCTATAGAGTCTGGTGTGGGTAGCAAAGGGGGAAGGAAATGCAATTATGGCATGGTGATGTTGTAATTTCACTAGTGGTGAGATCGTGTTCACTCAGAAAGCAATTGATCAATTGTTGTTTCAGTGTCATGAGGCTATTGTTTCCTTCCATAATCCAGAAAAGCCCCAGATTGTGGGTAATTTCCATACTTATCCCAAACTTGTTTTTGGTATAATATATCTCCTTGTCTACAAGGCCATCAATTTTTACAATGCTCAAGGAAGGAAAGATGTGTTATTTCTTATCTTGTTTAGGGTGTGGGGGGTTTCGGTGTGTTTCTATCCATTATGTGTGTTGGTGCTAAATCTTCACTCAAGAGACCAAAAAATAAAAATAAAAGACGTTAGATGATGCCGAAGGGATTTTTTAGGTCATGTGTTGTTAGCTAAACATCAATAGGGGACAGGCATGGCGACAATGTGGAAGTTGAGTGGTCCTCACATCAAACAAACCATGGCCCTGTATATCAATGACATGGATTACACTGCATCAGCGACCTACACAATGTTTAATGCCAATAGGTCGTGCAACGAAATACTGCTTGAAACACGCAGCAAACACTGTTGGCCATGTGCCTTGGGAAATGGTGTACTAAACCACCCTTCCCATCGTGGGAAAATTGCTTGGACGAAGAGGGTGGGAGGAGTCCACCACATCATCTACCACCATCTCACCCCATATGCCCTGTGCCCACACCTCTATATCGCCCACCAACCCACATCACCTGACCATGTCACTCCACCATGTCATTTATCCGCCACCACACTATCTATAGGATGACATCATCTTTGTACAATTACATCATCATGACATAATCCAGGTGGGTGCTTGTGGCCATCTTCCTAGTCAACTTAGACCAACACCACTATCTTTTTCATTTTTTGAGTTTCCTTAATTGTACCACAGTTTACTATTTTTGGCAGTTTTTTAAGTCCTTAACTTCCAAAGACATTTTGAGGCCCTAAATGATGTTTTTTAGAAAATTAAGGCATATACTGGTTAACAATTGATGTTTGCCACACAAAAGTTATAGTCCTCCAGTAGGTATTTATAACGAGGTATTGTGCACATCAAACGAAGATCGTATGCCAAAGTTACAATCTTGGGAAATCGATGTATGAATTTACACAAATGGGGCCCATAGTTTTGGAGCTTCATCTCCTAGGATTAAGTTTTTGGATGTTTAGGGTTTTCCATTGTTTCTGAATAATAAATAGCCCTTCAAGCCTCATTGTAACACTGTTCAAAGGCATGTAGCCACCACATCTCTTCTCAGAGATAAGCTACCATCACCCGAGTAGTCTTATTTCCATTACGTTTGTAAGCATATTTCAGTATTTGATATTAATGAACTGAAGTCTTCTTTTTATTTCATCTCTGTATTTATGGTTATATCTGTAATTTGTTGCGTTCATGTTTAAGTTCGGATCAGCAGTATCATAGCAGTTATCTTTTTCTCTATTTTTCTTTGCATGTCCCCAACAAGGTTGGGATATAAGGAGTTAGGGCTCAAACTGGTCAAACCTTTGCAAGACAAACCTCACAAATCCTGATGGCCTCCCATGGCAGAAGAGAAGAAAAATGAGGGGGCAAGAGATCATTTCAAAATCTTGCTCGAAGAAGCCCTCGAGTGAGAGACAAGTGTGATGATGGACAATTGTACCCAGATCCTTCAGTGGCTACCCAAAGGTGACACATATCCTTCCAGTAGCTACTCTCGAAGCGCTACACCCTTTAAGGTACAGGTTAACTTTGACATCCCCATATTTGAAGGTCATATAGATGTAGACACCGTAAATAAATGGTTAAATCTACTAGAAGGATATCTTTCTGTTCACGTTTTTTCTAGCCCGGAAAAGATTACTTTTGCACTTCTGAAAGCTGCCCCACACGTCAAGGATTGGTGGGAAACCTACTATGAGAAGAAGGATGAAAGTACACCCTCACTATTTTAGCCACACACACTTGGAATTCATTCTGAGATGCCATTAAGGAGCAGTACTACCTTGTTGCGAGCTATGAGGTTAAATACATAAAGTAGACCACACTGCGACATGGAAGGGACCAAGATGTGTGAGATTTTACCAATGTTTACGTACCCTTCACATGAAGTTGGTTATCAAGGATTCTATGGCATTTGGTACTCAAGTACCGAGACTGTCTACACAGTTACTTCCAAGAAGAGATGGTGTTCGTAGACATCTCCTTGCTTAGCATGACCTACTGATACGTTGTCAATATTTCGAAGGTGTTTAAACAGAAAAAACAAGATTTTGGATTTACGAATACGAAGCAAGGGAAAGGCGCCCCCAAACTACAGAGAAAAGGACAGGGCCAAGGCAGGATGACCCAAGATTACCCACCGAAGCCACAAGAAAAACCCAACACCATGAAGACAAAGAAGGACACAGGAAAGTGGTGTGTGTCCCATAAGAGCTCCACTCATAACACAAGTGAGTGTCAGACCAAGCAGTCACTAGTGGGTGAGCTGAAGGCTTTTGAATCAGACGGATGTTCCGACTCTAAGTTAGAACTCGACAAGGGGAATGACAAATGGAAGCAAATCATTGACATGGAACCTAATGCCACCGTGGCCAGCACCAAAATCCAAAATATTGAGCTTGAAGATCCAGAGGAGGGGGAATGCCTATGCCACTCACAAATGTGGGTGACGGGTTCTCAATTGTAGTTCAATGTCGACAATGAGAGCCAAAATAACCTCATTTCAGTAGAGGCCGTGAAGTGGCTAGGCCTACCGACTATAGCACATCTGCAATCATACACCATCGGGAGTCTTCACCAAGGACGAGATCTTCGCATCAACCAGCAGCGTCACCTTCCCTACAGCATCAAGCCCTTAACGAATGAGGTATTGTCTGATGTTGTTTCTCATCAAGTTTGTGACATAATTTTACAAAAACCATACTTATGGAAGAGACATGTTGTATGTATATGAGTCTAGACCTTGATGTGTTATAATTTATTTGTGTAATAAGTTATGCAAGATACCGAAGGTAGCTATGACTACCGCCATCTCTTTAATCTCTATTAAGCAATGCAGTAAGATCATTTTCCAGACTGGGAAATTTTTTTTCTCAATGACTCTCTCTCAAAGTAAGGGGAAGATCATAGCCACGTCCATGGCCCCTAGGAAGGGTTCCTCCACACAGGAGAAGTAGGTGGATATGGTCGTGGAAGAATTCAGGGACATCTTATCCTCACCCACATGGGTACCCTTGCACTGTCATGTCAAGCATTCAATCGATTTGACTCCCGAAGTTTACCCAATGGGTCGATATATTGTCACTTCATTCTGGAAAATGAAGAGATCAAGAGGAAAATCCATTATTTGCTGCAAAAAGAGCACATCTGACCAAATTCCTCACCTTGTGGGAGCCCGATTGTACTTGTACAAAAGAAGGATGAGACCTGGAGGCTTTGCACTGATCATCGAGCACTAAACAAAATCATTGTCAATAACAAGTATCTAATCGCATGGACTAATGACCTTCTGGATCAACACAAAGG
The DNA here is from genome assembly GCA_000404065.3 of Pinus taeda. Taxonomy (NCBI): domain Eukaryota; kingdom Viridiplantae; phylum Streptophyta; class Pinopsida; order Pinales; family Pinaceae; genus Pinus; species Pinus taeda. The sequence goes on along the minus strand of APFE030363059.1, from coordinate 60,052 downwards.
GGCCAAGTATTTCATTAAGATTGATCTAAAGTATGGCTATCACCAGGTTCTAATAAAGCCCACAAATGTATGGAAGACTACCTTCAAATCCAAGGAAGGCCTTCTTGAATGGTTGGTTATGCCCTTCATGTTGACAAATTCCCCTGCTACTTTTATGAGGCTAATGGATTACATCCTGTGGCCCGTCACCAACTCATTCATGGTTGTTTATCTATATGACATCCTCGTTTTCAGCAAGAGTTTGGAAAAACACTTGCAACACATTCGACATGTCCTTTAAACCCTTCGAAAACACAAACTGTGTACCAACTTGGAAAAATGCACCTTTAGCATGAGCGAGGTCCAATATTTGGGTTACATCATAGATGAATGTGACATGCATGTGGATTCAACTAAGATCCAAGTCATTTGGGATTGGCCAGCCCCGACCACTCTAATGGAGCTTCATAGCTTTTTGGGCCTTGCAAATTTTTATCAGAGGTTTTTGTTGGGATTCTCCCATATCACTTAGCCTTTGAGTGACATTACTAAGGGAGGGGTGAAAGCAATTTTTTCTTGGCCTAGGTCCCAACAAAAGGTGTTTGTTAATTTGAAGCACCAGCTTTGGTCTACAATGATACTCACACTACCAGGCCTACAACAACGATTTGAAATTGAGATAGACACCTCAGACTATGCTATTAGTGCATTCCTCACCCAACACAGGCATCCACTGGCCTATCATAATGAAAATTTTCGATACAATTCGGAAGTACCCCACATATGATAAAGAGATGTATTCCATTATGCAGACTTGCCGAAAATGGAAGTATTACATTTTCGGGAAGGAGATGGTCATCCACAACGATCATCGACCTCTTTAGTTTATACAAACATAAGGGAAGTTGCAGAACAATCACTATAAGAAGTGGTCTACATATCTGCAACAATTCCACTTGCACATTAAATACAAAAAGGGCAGAAACAATCATGTTTCAGACTGCCTTATCCATCCCCCAGTTGCAACACTAACTATTGCTCCCAACTCTTGTGCCCACGAGACCTCTAGATGGCTGTGACTGTACAAAAATGATCCAAAGTTCGCCTCCACATACCAGATGCTAGTATATGGAAAGCAAGTTCTTGATTTCTACCTCTGGGAAACATTATTATGCTACATGGGCCACCTTTGTGTTTCTTCAAGAGAGTGTTCCAAGCTAATTTAAGATGCGCACTACAGTCGGGTCGCATGACTCTTTGGTGTGGAAAAAACTAGGGTTGTACTATAAAAGTAGTTTATTGGCCCAAACTCCGACTAGATGTTGGTAAATATATCAGATCCTGCACTACCTACGTCATTGCCAAGCCAACCATCAAGAAGAAAGGCTTGTACACTCATCTGCCTACTCCTAGCCAGCCGTGGGAATCCATCTCCATGGACAATATGTCTGACCTCCCTTCTATCAAGCATGGTAATGACTATGTATTTGTGGTAGTTGACATATTTTCTAAGATGGATGTATTGGTGGCTTACAAGAAGACTATCAGAGTAGAGGAAACTACCAAACTCTTATTTGAACAAGAGTGGGTACATTTTGGGATCCTTCAAACCATTATATCAGATCGGGATAACAGATTATGAAGCACATTATGGTCAAGCCTCTAGACACTATTGGACACTAAGCTCACCAAGTCGACTACTTTCCATCCCCAAACTAATGGCGAGACGAAGGTCGTCAATAAGATGATAGTGAACATACTCTACATTTACAACTCCAAGCATCCATGCACCTGGGATGGGAGTCTTCCCTACGTTAAACATAGTTATAACAAAGCTCTCCATAGCTCACCTAGTCGCAGTCCCTTTCAAGTGGGTCTAGGATTTCAACCATTGTGTCTGATTGATGTTGCCATGCCTCATGGGACTACATAGACAAAATCCGCACATGTATTTTTTGAGGCTAATAAAATGACCAGATTTATTGAACACATCTAACACATCCGCCAGCAAGTTTATGACATCTTGGAGAAGTCAAATTCCATGTACAAGCAACGACATGATCAATGTCGGGTGCCACTCAAGTTTTAAGTGGGCGGCAAAGTTTAGATACAATTGTAGAAGGAGCACCTCACTAGACCCTACCACAAGCTTCACCCGCTCTGATATAGGCCATACACCATCGCCAAGGTTGTAGGGGACAACTCTTTTGAGCTCAACATTCCATCTTTCCTTGGGCTGCACCGAGTGTTCAATGTGGACTAACTTTGACCATACTTCCCACCATTACTCGACACATCAAACATTGCATAATAGCTCACATCAACAGAGTTAAACCCATACTGCATTAACATGCCACAATTGATCGGATTATAGACACACAGATCAATAACACTCACCAGAAGAAGATCCAACTATATCGGGTTGTCAAAGCTGGCCAACTCCTGCACCAAGGTAAGTGGCTCACCAAGGACCAAGTTTAGCAGAAGTTTCCCCATCTCATGGAGGCACTCAAGGTAATGGGGACCATTTCTTCCTATGGGGGGAGGATTGATATAGGTGGATTTTGGTGGCCACTTTCCTATTCCACTTGGACCCTCGCCACTGTCTCTTTCAATATTTCAGTTTCCTTTATTGTAGCACAATTTACTATTTCTGGCAATTTTTTCGGGTACTAAACTCCCAGAGCCGTTTTGAGGCCCTAAACGACGTTTTTTGGGAAACCTGAGGGAAGCACGAATGTTTTATTGATGTTTTCCACTCAAAAGTTGCAGTTCTTGGGTATATATGTATAGCGAGGTATTGTGTGCATCAAACGAAGATCGTATGCCAAAGTTATGACCCGGGGAAATTGATGTACCAAATTTACCCAAACGGGGCCCATAGTTTTGGTGCTTCATCTCCTAGGGTTAGGTTTTCAGATGTTCAAGGTTTTGCATTATTTCTAAATAATAAATAGGTCTTCAAGCCTCATTGTAGCACAGTTCAGAGGCATGTAGCCACCACATCTCTTCTCAGAGATAAGATACCGTCGCCTGAGCTAGTCTTATTTCCATTCTATTTGTAAGCATATTTCAGTATTTGATATTAATTAAATGAAGTCTTATTTCTGATGCATCTATGTATTTATGGTTATATCTATAATTTTTTGCATCCTTGTTTAAGTTCATATCATGACATCATCACACCTATTCTGAAATTGACACATGGCAACACAAAATTCCCATTTTTTTAATAAAATGTTCGTTGGGGCACCATTCCATTCATTGTCACTATAAAAATTGTTGGAGCAAGTATATCTTGATTGAATCTTGCAGCGCCTTTCACATCCAATTGAACTCGACCCTCCACCTTGCTAAGGCCCCATGCTACACAGACCCTAACTAAACATCGAGTGCCACCTGCACGATGTCCCTCAACTATGAAGACCAGAACAACTAGCACTGCCTAAACATTGTCACAAATGCCCTTTTAGCCACTGATATTTCCCTTAAACTTGTTATGATTCACATAATTAGTTGCCCCTCCTTCAAATCTGAGACAAAATTGGCAAACACCACTTATGAACTTCAACTTAGTTATGCCCTTCTAAATATTTGTGAACTTCTAGCACCCTAGACATGAATACCATACCACCAAATAACTATTTCATCCCCAAAATAGTTCCTTTGGTTACACTAGTTGTACCCATAGTATTCCTATTCTTCCCTTTCAACCTTTAAGTTCAATCAAAGGTCAGTTCACTCAGGGAATTCTAATTTCAATATGAGAAACAACCCACCTTTAGTGAATTCCTTAGCAATGGAGAATCCACACAAAGAAGAACTTATAGACACCCATGCAAAAATCCATTAACCCATCCTTAATAACAAAGATGTGTATGATACCATTTAGAAGGATTGTAGATAGACAACCCATTTAGAAGCAACCTCGAGGAATCAGTGGTACCCCAAGTCCTTGAGTTCTTGGATATAATCACCTAGATTGTGCCACATTATAATTTCTATAAGAGGACCATCTCATTAAGGGAATTTTGAGGTCTAAAATGGGCCTCCTAAGAAAAATATACAAACAAAATCAAATTTGTAATAACCAATAGGATTCAAGATGATGATGTCAACCATGGGGGATGATTCACCATTTTTGGAGTAAAAAAGTAGAAAGATTAAAAAATAATAAAATAATACAACTACTTTTTCAACTATTATTTTCCACATATCTCCCTAAGGTTTTACTCAAATTTTAAGTGACAATAGTCGTTGGATCCAAAATTTAATTCCTCATCCAAGAAATACCCTTTTTTCATACTTTCGATGGACCCTGCTACATGAAAAATGAGAAATACTTGAAAAAACGTGATTGCAATCATGTTTTTCATGCATATCTCATTTTTCGTGTAGCAGGGTCCATCAAAACTATGCAACATGGGTACTCCTTGGATGAGGAATCAAATTATGTATCCAACGAGTGTTGCCACTTGAAATTTGAGTAAACCCATATGGAGATAGCTTGAAAATACGAGTTGAGTTTTTTTTTTTCCTTTTTTCCCTCTAAAATTTGATGATGTAATCTAATGTTGTTTTATTATTTCTATTATTATTTTATAACTTCCTTAGGAGGCCCATTTTAGACCTCAAAACGCCCCTAATGTTTCTATCAAAGGATTTGTAGTGAATTTAGCAGTAACTCTAGAAGCAATAGAAACGATGTTATGGTCCCTAGATCAAGCTAGATTGGATGAGACCACCTTTCTCAGATATAGGAAGGCCCTCATTGAAGAAAAAAATTCAAAGGTGTTGACAGAACATGTGTGTGTAATAGTGGCACTACAATAGGGACCCCGCCCTATTCCATATTGAGAGTTTTTGAACAACCTAAGACAACCATCTCCATGATTACTCAGGTAATTTTCACAGACAAAGATGTAGAAGGTCATGAGACAATGTTAGGTTTCCTAGTATCCTTGTGTCACCTTGACACCACAACTTATGTGTTGTTTTATTTCCCCTAATATATATCAAATGCCATCCACCATCACTTCAAAAAATCTTGTTCCAAAAATGCATTCAAATATTACTCATATAGAATTTACCTTTTCATGCACCAAAACTATAGCTCCCTATAACACCTCGCTCCAAAGTTAGTTTATTCATACAATATTGTACTATCTATAATTGAGTGGATACCCTCTATGTGAAGAACCTCAAATAACATGGGAAATCTATATTACCTCCAGTCTTTTTGTCCATATTTTACCAACTATTGCATGGGAAAAGTTTACCTATGGCCATCCCTAAGATGAAACAAATAAATGAAATCTATAAGATGTGAGACTCGTATCTCCTAGAAGAATGCACTATAATCATGGTCTATGGTTTGTAAGAGAAGCCAGACTTGTTTCCAAGTTTCCTTATGCCCACGATATTTGTTCTAGAATTCATCAAATAAATATTTATCAATGAATGGTTAGACATTACATCAAGGAAGTAGGCAATAACATTTCACCTTCCACATGAAGTTGGTCTATTCATAGCAAAAACTAGAAAGGCTCAAGAGGAAGTACAAGAAATACTAAATGAACTACATTTTTATTAGGGAGTAGACTGGGTTTATCCTCCTCTAGACATAATCTTGAATCAAAGGAAGGACAAATATAGGGATATGCATCGGCATCAGTCAAGACATATTTTGGAGAAAATAACAAATAAAATGACTTTTGAAGAAATAAAGGTAGTGCTTCTGCGACCATACTCACATTCTTCTTAGATGTCTAATACTAGGAGGAGAAATATTGATGACATAGAAATTGATCAGGAAACAGAGTCCAACTCCAAGAAGTTCAAAATGGCAAAGATAGAAGATGATTATTATGGAGAAGAGGTTATTAATAAATCCATGCCAGTGGTTGCATGTACTATTTTAGGTCCATCAAGTAATCCTCTAATGGCCAAAGGGTCACCAAGCATAACATAGTACATATCAACAACCTTAACTTCCTCGGAGTCCATGGACACCGTTGATATTCATACTAGCAGGGAGCCATCATCCCTCATTGCATAATTTGAAAGTACAACAAAAGAGTGTAAACAAGAGATGAACAATGACCTTTTACTTACTAATACTCAAAAAATATTGGGTACTCCACTATTCAATGTCCTAGATTACAAGGGAGACAAGTTGAATTTGGAAATCCTGAAGGCTAAGGAAGGTAAGTTCACTATACTGAAGACTATGAGGCAACTTGGATCACCTTTGCTAGATACCAAATACCTTTTCATAAAACCTATACTTTTTCCAAGGCTCTAAATGATATTATTCACAATGAATACCTAGAAGCCCAATCATCCATAAAAATATTTAGAGGACTACAATAAGGTAGAGAATAATATGAAGAAACAGAAAGTGGAAACGAACGAAAGAATGTTGAAAATTGAAGACTCGGAGAAAGTAATTTTGAAAATGTATGTTTATGAGAACCAATTTCAATAATGCAAGAAGATATTGGATGAAAATAATAAAGAAATCAAGCTTTTGAGAAGACAAGGAAAATGGGAGCCCTATCTTGTTAAGATAGTGGAGTTGATGGAAGCCGAGAACAAAAAGAGGGGTTGGTGAACAAATTGTATGCAGTCATGCAAGAGACACAATAATACAAAGATCATGATATGTTATTGAAATCATAAGTGGATGATCTGGAAGCCAAATGCGGTCGAGAAACTATTGCCATCCATACCCAAACTTTAATACACCCTAATAATGATACTATACTAATAATATAATATAATAATAAATATATAATATTAAAATATAAGTAAATAAATAATAAACAATGAATAAAGATGATAATAGTAAATAAATAGTAAACAATAAAGAAAAGATATAATAATAGTAAATAATATAATATAATGAAGAGAAATAATAATAATAAATATAATAAATAATAAAAAATTGGAATTATATATATATATATATATATTATTATATATATATAATATATATATATATATATATATATATATATATTAGTAACTATACAAATAGTAAGGAATAAGTAATGTTAACAAAAACTAAAAAGGAATGAAATAGGAGTTAAATTAAGTAAAACCTAAAATAATGAAATAAAAGTTGGCATGTTAACACATGGAATTTGTGCATGCAGATCCCTTTCCATTTTTTGCTATATTTAAGGGACAATGAGGAGGATGATATTTGTCCATTCCTTCATCCATTCTCTTGGGAGAAAGTGTTCCAAGACAAAGGATTCCCTGGTAGTAGTGCATTGATGGAGAGCTTGGGGGTGGCCAACCTTAGAAATATTATGTTCAGCTGAGCCTATGGTTGGGCGGAGAGTAGTCCCCAAAAATTTTGTTTTGGTTAGCGGGATTCAAATAGTGTTCAAATCTGGAGCCACAAGTAAGAAATATTGTCCCTATAAGTAAGTTGTCTCTATGCGTATTTTTGGGAAATTCTATTCTAATTAGTTGAATAGTTGTGTGTTGATTATAAATCACATAATTGATCTAATTAGTTGTATATTTAAATTGTGGGTTGTTACATATAGTATCAGAGCGAGGTTCAAACCCTTAGGGCCTATGGGCATTTTAATGTAGAAAAAAAAGATCTAATATTCAAATTTTATATTTTGTGTTCAATCCAAATTTTAAAAGGTGATCGTCAATGGATCTATAAGTTTAATCTGTAACATCTCATACCTCTTTGTTTAATAAGTTCTCTTTATACAAGAGAATCACGTTTATTTTTATGGAAATCGCTTCATCCATAAAGCAATGAAGGGTGGTTTGATCAATACTAGATTAGTTGTCAATTTTGACACTCATTCAAGCCACACAAGTATTAAAAAGGTTCCACCATGCAAGTCTGCAAGCTATCACTTGTACACTAAGTTGAAGTTAATAGTATGGAGAGGCAATAAAATTTCCATATTTTCTAGTTAAACTTTGCAAACATAAAACAAAGGCGGGTAATATACATATTGACTTTGTATCTTGTTTAGTTTGAAGAACAAACTTTAGAGTAGTATTTTGTTTATAATAAAAAATACACTTTCCATTTAAATAAAATATACTTATATTTGATTTTGAAATGAAGAGTTGCTACTAATAAACTATGAATTAAATTGAATTATTTCATAATAAATTGTTAAATTAAATTTATTATCGTATATATATTACATGCCCATCTCCTTATAATAAGTCATCTTCATAATTGAAATTGAAATAGTGTGATCTAACCTATAAACTTTTTCCACATATTAAATAATTAAATGCCTATTTTATTTGGTAATTGACAGTGTCAAATAATATTATTATATTAATGTTCTTTATTGACCAAATAATTTAATGTGTAATTGTTAATTCTCTAAATTTAGAAATCATAAAATTCAACCGGCATGAAATCTAAAATTTTGCAACCACAATAATGAGAGATAATGCAAAGTTATGATTATCACAATACTAATCATATCATTAATAATGATTAATATTATTAGAAAGGTTTTACAAAATTTTCTCTTTAAACAATAATTAAGAGAAATTTAAAGATGAATATTTAATACAGCTCACCGGAAATGAAAGAAATGTATTTTAAAAATAGAAGTACTTTGAAGTAAACTAAATATGTATTAAAGGCCCCAACAGGTTTTGCTCCCGCAACCTATATTTGACTGAAGGACGCAGGCAGGTTTCGATCGCGCAACCTAACCGTAGTGAAAACATTCTCCATGACCCCTATATGCGAAGGCCGCAACATTGGTTGATGTATAATTAGTTTTACGATTTTTAAAATAATCGTGAAAATCAAATATATATTTATTAAGATATCGTTTAGGTGATATAGTTATATAACATTGATTTAATAATATCGGAAGTGATTATTTAAAGATAGGTTGATATTTATGTAGCTTTTGTAGCTTAAAAAACTAGAAAAAATAATAATTTAAAAGGTGATTTGAGTTATAATATTTAGGGGGTAAGTTAAAACAAGGGATTTAAGTGGTGGCTTATTAACTTTATTTGGCCTTTTATTATTAGTACATCTTAAGGTTATTTAAAATAATTTGTTTTTGTTTAAATAAAATAAAAAATTATAATAATAATAATATTGTTAAAAATTAAGTGTGAATGAAATAATGACTTGCTTAATTATTAATGAAATAAAATATGGTTTAGAATCGTTTGTATACATTGTGTAGGTAAGCATAAATTTAATGATAAGAAGCTATAGAATTATGACACTTTGGCACAAAAATTACTATGCATGAAGTTCAACCATCTTCGGATAATATAATATTTTGTAAATGAATGCATGTAGAGGTCTCTTCTCATCTAATTGGTGCCGTGTAGCTTATGTTTAGGGGAACCTTTTTAAGAGGCTTGCAATATGGTACTTATATATTTTTCATGGAATTCACGGGATGTGATCTTCAACTAGATACCCTCTCCGTTATTCCAAATATCATTGCTAATTCTTTTCGAGAGTAGTGCTAAGGCGTGATTACATTTCTTTAGGTCTCATAAATATTAAATAGATACTGCAGAGATAAAACAAGTGAATTTTGTGAGAGATCAATTAAATAATAGTATTAGCCTCAAAAAAATCACCACTGAAGTTTGATGCATATCTATAACCGATGGGAATACCAGTCCACGTGTCCCGACCCACATGCCATCACAACTGAAGTTTGATGCATATCTATAACGGATGGGATTACCAGTCCACGTGTCGCGACCCACATACCACGATGCAGTCGTGGAAGTTTGATTTTTAAATAAACAATTAATATTGTATTCTAAATATAGAATGCGAATTTTTTAAAAAGGGCCCTATTACATGTTGTTGCTCAATGTTATGAAAAGCTAAGAAGAGTGGTTATGTAATGAAGTTTGAAAACTGATAATTTTTAATATGAATTGTTTTTATATTTTCATAATGTATTTTTTTTGTCGATCAAATTGTTTTTATTATATTTTTAAAATGGCATAGCATACCGAATGTGTTTCGATAGTTTTCAGATTTTCATTCCAACTAGATTTTTTGAGGTTGGGCTGGACGATATTAAAAAAAGACACTTAGTATACATTATTTTCGTGAGGCATAGAAGTCACATCATACTAGTAACAAAAAGAAAAAGACCAAAATTGACATTATCAAATCAATGAGGGGGGTGGGGAGAAGTAAAGTAACTAACACGATCATGAATGTGGAAATCAATATGTTTCACTCTTGCTTCCAAGCAACGAAGGTGATCGTTAGTACAACGATGACTACGTCAGAGATTGTCTAGTTGAGCTAGTGTTTCATTTTGACTATAATGAATATTGGTAAGGTAGGTCAATATCTCATTTCGGCTAGCATACCTATGGTCCCTTAGGATGTCCAAATCAATTTGGATGTGCCACAGTTGCTCGACAAGAGAGTCTACAGAATTCGGGGCCTTAATGTGGCTTAGAGAGTGAGTTGGAGAAATGGCTTATGCACCCTCTATCTCCTAGCTTGTTGTATTGGTGGATGATGAACTACGCTCAAGCTCAAGATGACCAACCTCGGCATGTTAGCCCCTCCCACCATGAGGACATCCTCGTTGGTGAGGCATATCACACTTATCACTCATTGAAAATTGGCTACAGAAGAAAACCAAGAAGAGATCGTCACGATACCTGCAAGAGGCAATGCAAAACCAAAGACCACAACACCACTACCACCATTGAGAGGAAACTTGAAGACCAACACTGGAAGTACTTGAATAAAAGAAACTCAAGGCAACCCAGACAAGAGAATTAAATGAGATAGACCCTCCTTGCAACCCATGGTAATTACAAGAGAAGAAAACATCGCTACAGATGAGAGGAGAATATTTTTTGATTTTAATCTAGCACAGAGACTCACACCACATTTCAAATTTTCTAAAGAAAAAAGTTATCACTTTCACTTCAGAACAAACTAGGAGGAACATCGAGCACTAAGACCACAACACAACTTCCACCAACCCATAGAGACAAACTCTTTAAACAACATAGAAAAAGCGAAGGAACTAAAAGACAAAGAGACCTTGCTTCGAGCACTAGACAGAAGAGCATGTACTTTCCAGAAAATCGCAGATAATTGAATATGCGGAACGACAAGGAGGCAGAACCAGACACCGCCTGCTCAGGTACCAGGGTCCTAGGGGTATACCAGTAAGCAAAGACCATCCCAAACCAAAGAATCAAATTCACACATGTCCCTCCTTAGCCTAGGAATAATCCCCAAAGAGTTGCCATGGCACCAAATCCAAACACGTCCAACCTCCTCACAACGCCAACTCATCACCCAAGCTAGCAGACTAGATAGAAACTATTAGGTCCCTATAATACTAGTGATTTCCCCATTACTATTGTCATTGTATCCCTTATTATTATTGTTATGCCCATATTGTCCCCATATTCCTATTATTGTGCCCCATAGAAAACCAATATTGTTTTCTTGTGCCTTTATATTATTATTGTTATGTCAACCTTAATTATATTGTGACCCCTTAGACTCCTATATATAGAAAGGAGGTTTTGTCATTCGTATCATCAAATAATTGTTCATTTGTGTAATGTAAAGGAGGTTTCCCCCTCGAAGGGGCTAATTTCTAAGTCATTGATCTATCATTTCTATATTTTTGTGAGGTGGTTTCATAACATTTGGTATGAGAGCTTTGGATTCTAGGGTTTCGCTGCTCTAGAACAGGTCATCGTGGAATTTCTGCTATAAAAAAATTTATGCGGTGTTTCAGACGCTAAAAAAAAATGCATTTGAGCTGAAATCTCGGTTATCCTTGGGTCTGAATTTCAAATCTTATCTCTCTATAGTTTCATATATAAGATCCAAGGAATTTATGGCTTTTGCATGCTCTTGAACTACATCCGAAATAGTTGACCTTGGGCAAATCATCATAACTTTCTCTCTAAGAATCAGATTGAAATTTAGTAAGAAGTTACAGAAAGAGGACATATTGTAGTTTTGTTTTCATCGTTTTCAGGTTTGAAGGTTGAAACAGTGACACGTGGCACTTCATACAAGTTCGTTATCCTAAAAAGGTGTATAATTAGGTCATCTTCGGAGATTGGGCATAACGCTTTCTTGGAGAATCCAATTTCAATCAGACTGGTGGCCTTGGAAAGTGGACTCAGAGGGCTGCCACAGTTCACAATTGTAGACCTTGGAGATCCTAAATTTCAGAGATACATGAGATACAATATCGAGCTCCTACAAAGTGAAAAAAGGTTTGTAGTATTTCTTAAATTTTCCATAAGTTTGGTTCTAAAAATTAGTTTGAAGGAATTCAAAGGTCATAGTGAAGCATAATTATCATTAATTGATGCCCCAAAGAAATAAAATGGAAATACCTAGTAAGCAACATGAAAGCTCTAGCATGACTCATGAAAAAGAGGAAGAAATGCAACATGATATATCAAAATTACAAGACCAAGTGCAACAAAATTCGCTCTCACAAAAAGTAACGGAAGCTAAGATGGATGGTTTAAAGAAAGGCTTAGAAGATAAGATGAATGATGTGGAAGATAAGATGGATGGTTAAAAAAAGGCGTGGAAGCTAAGATGGATGGTTTAGAAGAAAAACTTAAAGGCAACATGGACTAATTGAACACAGATTTGACAGAGTTTCTACAATAAATGTTTACTAATGGTGAAAGGATAGTAAAGGAAACTCATGATGAGAACAAAATAAATGCTAATCATGATTTCATAGACTCTAACATTGGATCAAAGACCCACCATGTTCCAAAGGTCGATATGAGGAAGTTTGATGGCAAGGATCCTGTAACATGGATACTACATATGGAGCAATATTTCGATCTCCATAATGTGCAAAACAAACAAAAGGTACACATTGGAACTTTATATTTGGAACAAATCAGTTTGTATGGTATCGATCACTTTGCTCTCATAAACAAATTGTTATTTGGGCAATTTTTACGAATGAAATGATAGCACATTATGAGGATAAAAAAAGCAACACTTTTTTTAGCCAATTGATATATCTCAAACAAAAGGGTTCAATGATGCAGCACATTGAGTACATCCAAAAATTGAATATAAGGGTAAAAGATATTCCAGAGGAGCATAGGATTGATGTGTTCATAGGGACTTTAAAGGATAACATCTAACATGAGTTTCGCCTTTCAAAACATGATTCATTGGAGAAGGCATTCAGGTTGGCAAGAAAAAAGGAAAGCAAAATTAGGGCAACAAGGAAGCCTACCACTCACAATTATAAAGATGGAAGTGTTGTTGCCCTTAGCCTTCCACAACCTACAAGGTTGACACCACAACAATTATTAGAAAAAAGAGCAAAATGGCTTTGTTACAGTTGTGATAGAAAATACACTAAAGGTCATAAGTGTGTGGAGAGGAAGTTATTTTACATAGATTGTGAAGATGAGGAAGAAAAGGAACAAGAAACATCAATAAGAGGATATACACCAGGAACAAACCCTATAGAAAGAAGAAATGAATTCGAACATATCTTGTAATGCATTGGCCAGAATTACCACTCCTCAAACTATCAAGATTGAAGGACATATCAAGAAGAAAAAGGTAATAGTGTTGATTGATTTGGGAAATACCCATAATTTTATTCATTTTAAGATAGGCAAGGAATTGAATTGCTTCCTATATTTAGCACCATAGTGTTAAGTGATGGTTGCAAGTGGAGGAACCATAAATTTCTCTAGAAAGTGCCATAATATCAAGCTATCCATTGGAGAAGATGTATTGAAGAGCCCAACGCTTTCCATTCCAATGGGTGGTGTTGATGATGTACTAGGAGTCCAATGGATACAATCCTTAGGTACCTTCAATAAATTTTCATGAAATTTTCTTCAGAAGGACAGGAATTCGAATTAAGGGGTATCGCAGGGAAACCAAGAAAAATAATCAACTCTAACATAATGACAAAGCTTTTAAAGAAAGCACAATAAGGCATAATTGCACAATTATGTTCGCTAGAGGTTCCCACATTGAAATCAACTATTTCTCCAGATCTCCAAAAAGTCTTGGACAATCATTCCAAGGTATTTGAGACTCCCAAAGGGCTCCCACCTAGTTCTGATCATGAACTTGCTATTCATTTGATTCCAGGAAGTGTTCCTCCAAACATCAAGCCTTATAGATATCCCTATGCCCAAAAGAGTGAAATCGAACATATGGTTGCAGAAAATGCTAGAGGCTGGTATAATTCAACATAGTCAAAGTTCTTTCTTTGATCCACTAGTATTGGTTCACAAGAAGGATGGATCGTGCCACATGTCTCTGAATTATAGGAAGATCAACAAGCTCACTATTAAAGATAAATTTCCCATTCCTTTCATTGATGAAATATTGGATGAATTGCATGGATCAATTTACATCACCAAGTTGAATCTTCCTTGAGGATATCATCAAATCAAAATTAAGACTGAAGACATTTCGAAAACAACATTTAGAACTCATGAGGGTCATTATGAATTTTTGGTCATGTCTTTTGGCCTTACCAATGCACCTTCTACATTTCAAGGTTTAATTAATTTCATTTTCAAACCCTTCCTTAGAATATTTGTGTTAGAATGTTTTGATGATATACTAATCTACAACAAGTCTTGGAAGGATCATGTTCAACATGTTGACAGGGTGCTCAAACTATTGGACGAGAAACAATTATATGCAAAAACCTCCAAATGTTTCTTTGGAGTACAAGAGGTGGAGTATATGGGTCATATTGTATCTCATGAAGTTGTTAAGGTAGACTATAGCAAAATTAAAGCCATTAAAGAATGGAAAATCCCCACATCGATAAAGCATTTACGAGGATTTCTTGGGTTGACAGGGTATTATCGCAAGTTTGTTAAGAATTATGGGAGAATAGCAACACCTCTAACAACATTACTAAAGAAAGATGAATTTTCTTGGAATCCAGAAGCAACGAGGCCTTTGAACATCTTAAAGAGGCAACGTGCCAAGCACCTGCCTTAGCTACACCAAACTTCACAAAAACCTTTATTGTGGAATGTGATGCCTCAGCAAATGGAATTGGTGTTGTTTTAATGCAAGAAGGAAAACCCCTTGCTTTCGAA
Organism: Pinus taeda; assembly: GCA_000404065.3. NCBI lineage: Eukaryota > Viridiplantae > Streptophyta > Pinopsida > Pinales > Pinaceae > Pinus > Pinus taeda. The sequence goes on along the minus strand of APFE030363059.1, from coordinate 44,959 downwards.
AGTTGTCCAATCAAAGGAAAGTATTTACACAAAGCTATCTATGAGAAAGAAATGTTGGCAATACTACATGCACTTAAGAAATGGTGACTGTACGTAATGGGAAGACACTTCAAGCCTTCAAGGTAAAAACGAATCATGATAGTTTTAAATACTTTTAAGAACAAAGATTATCTTCAAAGGAGCAGCAAAAATGGGTCACAATGATGTTGGGTTATGACTTTAAAATCCTCTACAAAAAAGGGAAGAAAAATGTTGTTGCAGATACACTCTCAAGAAAGGATGAGGATGTGGAAGCATTGTTTTGTGCCATTATATTATCCAACTAGAATGGATAAACGAAGCAAGGAATGAATGGAAGAATGATGAAGAAATGTGGCACTCATTCAAATGTTGCAGCAGGATCCCAGTACATCTGATACATTTAGCTGGAAAAATGATTCGTTATGGTACAAAGATTGCTTATACCTCTGTAAGAATTCCCATCTCAAACAAAAGATTCTTCTGGAATTGCACACCTCTCCCTTAGGAGGGCACTCAGGATTTTTAAAAACTTACCACAGGGATAAGAAGGAATTTTTTTGGGATGGCCTTAAATCTGATATTCAAAAGTTTGTGGCGGAATGTTTGGTTTGCCAACAAAATAAAGTTAAGACAATTAAGACCCCGGGTCTGTTACAACCTTTATCCATTCTAAGTCAACGTTGGGAGGAGGTTTCAATGGATTTTATCACAGGCTTACCCAAGTTCGAAGGAAAAAGTGTCATCATGGTGGTAGTTGATAGACTTACCAAATATGCACATTTTTGTGCATTATCTCATCCATTTAAAGCCAATACAGTTGCTACTGCATTTATGGAAACAATTCAAAAGCTATATGGAAACCCAAAGATTATTGTGAGCGATAGACATCTCATTTTCACCGGAAATTTTTGGGGAGAATTATTTTCTTGTCTGGGTACTCAGTTAGCTCACAGCTCATCTTATCATCCTCAATCTGATGGGCAAACTGAGATAGTGAACAAATGCTTGGAAGGATATCCTCGTTGCTTTGTATCTGATAAATAGACACAATGCGTCAAGTGGTTGCCTATGGTTGAATGGTGGTATAACACTTCCTTCCATACTATAGCAAAAATGACCCCATTTATGGCACTTTATGGATATCATCCATTGTCCATCACATCATCTTTAAGAGAAAATCCTAAGGTTCAAGCAGTGGAATATTACATTGAGCATCAACAAGTTCTCTAGCTCTTAAAGGATAACCTCACTTTGGCGCAGAATAGAATGAAACAATAGGCAGATCAACATCGCAGCGAAAGAAGTTTTGATGTAGGTGACTGGGTATTTCTACTACAACAAGACAAACAAATGTCCCTCAAGCAAACTAAGAAGAATGATAAATTATCACCAAAGTATTCTGGTTCATACAAGGTGATGCAAAAGATTGGTATAATGGCACACAAACTGGAGCTTCCTGCATCTTCCCAAGTGCACCCAGTTTTCCATGTTTCATGCTTAAAAAAGGTTATAGGTGACAAGATCCCAGTTCAAACAATATTATCAGAACTTGATGAGGAAGGAAAAAATCATATTGGAACTTGAATCTGTCACAGAAACAAGAACTTGACAGCTACAAAATCGATCAATTTTAAAATATCTCATCAAGTGGATGAACTTACCTGCTGAAGATTCCACATGGGAGGATGATAATTTTATACATAAGCATATAGAACTACTCAAGTGTTGAGGACAACACTTTTTTGAGGGAGAAAAGCATGTTCGGTCCCTATAATGCTAGTGTATTCCCCCATTATTATTGTCATTGTAGCCCCTTATTGTTATTGTTGTGCCCATGTTGTCCCCATATTGTTATTATTGTGCCCCATAGAAGCCCACTATTGTTATTGTTGTGCCCTTACATTATTATTGTTATGTCGGCTCTAATTATATTGTGATCCCTTAGACTCCTATATATAGAAAGGAAGGTCATTTGTATCATCCAAGAATTGTTTATTTGTGTAATGTAAATGAGGTTTCCCCCTCGAAGAGGCTGATTTTGAAGTCGTTGATCTATCTTTTCTTCTATTTTGTGAGCTAGTTGCGTAACATTTTGGGATTGTTTTGACCATGTTTGACCGAGCTAAAGAAGTTGAGTTTTCTACTGCCTTGACCAAACCTTTCGGAGGTTGCTTTGACCATTGACCAAGACTAGTTAGGGATGTTGTTGTTGTTGACTTAGACTAGAATTTGCAAATTCAAATTTTGACCAAAGTTGACTTTTGGGCTCATCTTTGATTGGATATTGAATTGGTATTTGGGATAGTCAAATCTTTGACCTTGACTCTTTGTTGATGAATTTGAGCATTGTATATTTGCTGAACATTTGATGACAATCTAATAGAAGAAGAATTTGGAAAGGGTTTTCCCCCTTGTGGTGTTTTTCCCTGGTCTTTGAACAATCCACTATGTCTTTATTGTTCTTGGTTGTCTTCTATTGTACATTTGATTTACTGTTTTATCTACAATTGTTTATTATTGCTAGAAGATTGAAATTTTATTGGAAATTGATTGCTAATTGAAGAAAATTTGGAATAAGTGATTGTGTTAAGCATAGAAATTTGGAAAATTAATAGTCCATCTCTCCTACTTCGTGTTTAAAACATTTCGCTCAATGCCCAATGGATACAGGCATAAACCAATCATAGGTAAAAGACTTCAGAAAATATAAAAACTTTTTTATTTTCAGAGTAAAAAAGAGTGTGACTGCAAGATCATTCATTTCACTGAGCTAGGATGAATCACAGAAGAGTTTCATATGGATGACTGCCCAGCCTTGAGACATAAAAGCGCACTCTAAAGAGAGAGAATCACCGCTAGTGACAGAGGCAATGTTCCTAAACCATCCAGCTCATTGCTCGAGATCCCATTTCATATTCAGTTTAATAGTTATAGGCAAAGCCATGGAATGAGTCTAACTAAGACTACGCAAAAATCAACTGCTTCCCCCTAGTTAGGGCAAAAGATTTGACCTGGTGGTTATGAATCAATGGGGGGAATAAATCAAGTAGTTCCCAAAACTTAGTAGTTTATCTATACATGGAACCTGTAATATCCCTAATTTTGTGAGCATGGGAGTCACTAAGGAATTTTGCCCAATTTTAGTAATATTAATTAAAAATGGGTAAATATTACTAGAGAAAGGTGGCTAGTATTATTTTATTGGAAAATAGCGGCAATTTATTATTTTATTAAATGGCGGCAAAAGTAACTTAGTGGCAAATGGCCCCCACTAATAAAATAATATTAAAAAAGGAGTCTAGAGGCATGACGAAAAATTATAAAAAGAGGATGGACTCATTTTGTGGATTATCTTTTGGCTATTACACTTCATATTTCATCTTCTCTTCAATTTATTTAGCACAAGGGCCAGGGTGTTGTTTAGGACAAGGGATTCCAAGCAGAATTCCACCCTCATTTCGGAGAACTTCAAGTGTCTCCCAAGTGAGGCAATTTGGGGAGCTCAATTCAGAGCTTCTATTGGACATCATTGCAGGAGTTTATTCAATAGTGCATTTTTCTTGGGCACAGAGGTGTTTTGGGAGCACATTGTGGGAGCAAGTGTGGGTTAGAGGCTCTGAGATTTTGCAAGGAATTTTCTTATTGTTACATTGGAGTTTGGATAGCGATTTGTCGAGCTGGATTGGAGGCTATTACCTGGGTCGATTTTTCTATCTTTTGGCAAGGGCACAGAAGCTATTGACCAAGTGTTGCACAAGGGTTTAGAGAAGTGGAGTCGAGAGAGATAAGGGTTGGAGATAGGAGGTATTTCTCAGTGGAGAATTTAGCTGGAGCTGAGAGAAATTTCCCATGGTAGATTTGGGCATAATTCAGTAGTATCAAAACTATGGGGCGTTTTCTGACCAGATTGGGCAATTCACACTTGTTGCGGGTCATCAAGGGTTGGTGGATTCAGCCCAAACTCGTTCTGGGTTTTTGTGGTTTTATTGAGAGGAGTCTTCGGCTAATTTTACAGAACTTTCCGGGTGATATTTGGGCCCAAAATCCTCAGTCTTATCGCAGGGCGTATTGTTAATTTGCTGGTAAATTTGCATCACCTTGTGGATTCAATTTTGGCTTGGAGTAGTGCCAAAATATCCAATCCCATTCTAGCAGCAGCAGCAATTTCCTGAGTGGTGCGCGGTACCAATTTGGGCCAGTGTTTCCTCCAGAACAGAGTTGTCTCACCTGGGTTTTGCATAGCTTGCAGTAGCAAGCCCAAGTTCCATTTTCCTTACTCATTGTACTCATCATTCTCGAGATTAATAAAATGGCTCAGCTATTCTGCGTTATTTTCTTGGTGTTTTGATATGCATGTGCGGCATCTGTTTATGGTTGTTGTTCCTTGTACATGTTTCTGTTATTTGCTGTAAATTTTCAATTTGGAATACTACAGAACCATAACTGCTACTTTGTACACTGGGTATGAAACCGCATCTCGAACAAACAATAGACCAACTTACCCTATCACCCAGAATCTTGATCAACCAGCATACCCATCAATAATGTGAATTGATAGCAACCAATCAAACTTACTAACCACCTCATAGCCTAGAACCCCTTGCGAAATTTGTGGCAGGTTCTTAAGGGACAATTTCAGGCGCTAACAATAAGTAATGATGGAAAGGGATCTTCAAGCCAAAGAAATGACAGATACGAGAGACCAGGTTTACCATGCCAATAGAGAGATATCTTGGCATCCACTTCACCATTTTCCAAATTACCAGCAATAACAGATTTGTTATGCAGCAGGATGCTTTTTTAATTATTATGTACTCAGCTTCTCTTGTAATTTGCATATTAAAAATCACTCCAATCTAATTATCTGATGTGTTGTAACATACCCATGAGACCATCGCTGTCTCAATGCACGCATCAACATGTGACTACGTACTGTCATAGGTCAATATGATTTTTTTACTTGCCAAAGAAAAAAGGAACGTGGTCTGAAATCTTATATCTTGTCAAAAAAATCACAAAATGAATTTGAAAAGCTGCAAAATGCATCCAAGAGAGAATTCCAAAACATCCTAAACAGCAAAGAGATCGTAAAAACAAAGTTAGTGTTCAGGCATTTAACATTTTCCTGAGCTGAAAATCTGAGGATTTGCAAAAATTATGTGTCCCTTGTTTGTAAGCATAAAACATGTTCCCAGCCGATATTCTACAGATTTGCAAAAGCTATGCATATTCTGAGTGAGTAAAATTAACAGCAGCAACCTTTAGATATTCCATTCTCCTCTCAAGGCAATATCAGTAAATCCTATTAGCTCTAACTTTATAATAGGTTAGTGATATTCATATCAGTGTTCTCAGCATTTGTTTAACCACTACATTCCACATTAGCATAGGACATCATGTGACTAATAAGTGACTATTTACCATTGATGAGGAATTTCTGGATCCAGACCGCTCTGAGTACCAGTAAGCACGAGAAGCTTCCAATACCTCAACAGAAAGAACAGCCCCAGCAACCGCTCCTAAACCAGCTCCACGAATGAGACCACTGTCAGAGGCTCGTCCTGCTATTGCCCCAGTGACAGCTCCTGTAAAAGCTCCTGCTGTAATTGGAGGTAACATCGGAACTTCAGAACAAAAATTATAGGAAAGTGATATTTGTATAATACTATAATTTGAAAGTGTCATACCACTGTATTTATTTATGTTCAACGAGATCAGATCTACCTATAAGATCATGATATAATAAGCAAGGTCAAAAGTGAGAAAGTCTCAAACCATAAGGCTTTATTGGTCATCCATAAATGTCAAAAGGTTGGAATTGATACGATAAACCCTGACCCAAATGAAATTTTTTGAAACATGTTCGACTGAACCATGTGAGTGTTTAGGACCTAATACAAAAGGTCATGATGTTTTCACTCATCATTTTCTCTTCCAGTCAAGTATTTCTTTATCATAGGCACAGAAAGAATATACTTTCCTATTAATGATAGACAGCTACATAACCCATTGTCAGTTTTCTACCGATAAGCAACGGTTTATTAATAACAACATTCTATTAACAAACAGACAAATAGCATCATCTGACATATGTAATAAACATTAATATAGATAAATATAAATATAAGTAAATAATAATTAATAGTGAAAAGATACATTATAATGAAGAGACACCCTTAATGAAAGGACATGTCTCTTAGTGAAAAGGAATACAGGACCACCATTGTCTTCTATCATTCTATTCATATTCAATCTCATACATTTTTTTAGATTATTTATTGTCCTTGTGGATTTCTTTATTTTATCCCAAATAGTTTAGATATTCATGATCTGAACCAGATTGGTTTGTGACATTTGGTATCAGAGCAAGTCTAATCCCAAACTTTGGCCACCAGATCTTTTGATCAAATTTTGTTGCCATTGGCTTTTTGGCCGCATTATATTTGGACAGGGTTTCTCTTTTCCCGGTCTTTGACAAAAAATATATTGAACATTGGTCAATTATAGTGCACAAGAAGGATTATTCTACCACAAAATTGAAGGATAAAATTAGAAGATTGTATCGTTAAAGAAAAGAGCATTATGCTGCAAATAAAGAGAATCAGAAATCAATAAAAGTAAAAAGCGTGCACAAAGTTCAGAAAAAAATAATATATAATAAAAAAATAAACCTTCCACAAGAGCCGAACCATACAATTGCCAACCTTCCATACAACCTCAGCCAAAGCTCAGTTGCCAATCTTCCATACAGCCACAACCTCCAGGAACAAATGCTATTTCAACAGCCACTGAATTTTATTGCACCTTACAATTTATATGAACTACCATCTGTACAGCACATCAATTAACTTCTGGTCTGTACAGAACAAAAACTGCCAACTGGTACATTGTTGTCTGTTGTACAATTCTGCCACCACCGTTGACAGGATAATTTCACTGATTTCATACCCATGTAACAAAATCTTGCTGTTTACATACCGTGGGCAACCAAAATAAAAGAAAAAAAAATTGCTGCAGAGAAAGCCCACAGTCACCTCCGATAATAGTCATGAGGATTAAAGAGAATACATTGAAAAATTCACAGAGATCATAGAACGAATCATCTGTTGTGGATGACTGTGTCTCTAGCCACTGCCGCCACCATAATTATTCACATATTCATATAAAATCGCAAAAACATAATTTAACCTAGTCAGAACACTGCCTTTGAAGGAGCATTGTGATGTTTGGAGCAAAAAACAAAGGTTTTTTTAAAAGAAAAATATTATATAAAAATAAGCAAAATCATATAATACTTTGGGGAAGAAGTCATAAAGCATGCAGAGAATTTATATATTGTTAGTTTTCTAACCCTAGCAAATGACTAATTATTTCCTTGTTGATTTTCAAATTTCAATTTCAGCTTTACTAAATAAAAAATACCACTGGGATTTTAACTAACAAAGAAATAAATAAAACAGTCCAAACAAAACAGCCAATTTCCACAGAAATATACACAAAAATATTTGCCCTTCAAAATCCGTCTTTCATTTAATATATTTTCAAACATACAAGGGCCCCCTTAGTGGAAAATATCCCACTCCGAAAACAATTTAGCTACAGCAAAATTCTGGAAATAAACTGGGCTCATGTGCAAGTTGTACAGTGCTCCCATAAAATTTATGAATCACCCACAAACCACTTGCTGCCTGCTGACATGACCCATTCAGCCTATGCAGCCTCTCCAGGCTAATGTATGACTCGAGGCTAATCAAATCTGTGCCCCTGTCTGCTGTACAGCCTGATCTGTGTCTCAACCTGCTTGACCTTCCCCTGTACAGCTACGGCCTCCACACTTCGATGATTTCCCTTGCGGACACACACTGTTATTGTTTTTTTCTGACTGTTGCACACTTGAATGAATGTCCTTCAACCAATCAGTGAGAACCCCACTTATCTCACTATGTCTTGTGCTCAATAATGTGTCTTCTCCCTTAACCCAGCCTTCCTTTTATAAGTTTGAGTTATAACTAAATCCTCAACCCTAATCTTCAAAGTGACTGATGGTTGAAAATAGATCTCAACTTCACTTAAGATCAACGTTTGAGATTTATCTAATTCACCAATGCAAATAACCTCTGCAATCCATTACATTAAACCCACATTTTAATTAAAGTTATTGCTATGGTTAAAGGGTAAATAAGCAACAACTTCCACACATCCAAAAATTAAGACCTGTGCAGAAGTACCTGCCTGAGCTACAAACATCAACATATCTATCAAGAAAATAACCTCTTTAATAAAATATTCAATATATAAAGGATTAAAAGAATTTTAATTAAAGTCAACAACCCTTATTGTTAAAGAGAAGATCCAATATTTGACGAGAATAGAAGAAGAAATTATAAAAATGAAATATACATTCAAGTAGAAATTATTAAAATAGTCAACCCAAAAAGCATCAAAGAAGTTTTGAAGTACAAAAGTGGTACTGTCAAAATAATACCAAAATCATAAAGTACAAACCTTCAGTGAAATATTGCGAGATTTTGACAGAAGCAATATGGAGTCTACTAACGAGGAAAAAGGAAGATTTTCTTAAACCTCATCAAAATGTGTTTTCGTACTACTTAGGCTCAATGGGATACTTCATGAAAAAATATTTGCTATTTATATTGATCCTACTATATTTAATAAGTATATTACTATCAAAGGTTCTAACCAATTAGTGATTCGTTAGTCCAATATAATTGAAAACATAGGCTTGTGGAATGAAAAACAATGACATAAGAAATTTACAATTGAACATCAAAGATTATGTAGATAAAAATGTAAAAATTTCTCACCTCAAGAATCACAGTTAAAACTTTATCCACAAATTAAAAACTTAAAAGGTAAAAAGAAGTTGTCAGAAGACAAGTTAGAACAACTTATCAAAACGGAACCATCAAAGTCTCCAAATAAAAAAAAATAAAAAAATCCAAGTTTAAGAGAACGGAACAAATACAAATCCAATTAATATCATGACTCAAGTAAATGCTAACCCAATTGAAATAGAAACATACTCAAATTACTGGAGTACAAATGATGGAAATTCCAAGTGAACATACTAATAAAAATTCAACAACCAACAAGGAAACACCAAAGCAGGAAGAAGAAACGATACCAAAAATAGACCAAGAAAACGCTCCAAACATGACAAGGGAAAATCATGTTACAAAGACCCTTTATCAGCATCCTAATCATAGGAGCAGATACCTTAACCAATCAGTGCATCAGCTGATGGCATTGAATTTGACTCAAATTAAGTGTCCTTGGACACCAAAGGTCATTAGGATTGGTATTTCACTCTAATATTTCTTCACATCTATGGTTTACTTTTGCACAAAATCATATTCTTGTAAACTACATGTTAACATTTTACTTGGAAATAATGTCATTCTTTATGAGGAACATGTTTCAAGGGATTTGACTGGATTTTAACCCTATGACCTATGGGCTCCCCAATGGCAACATGCCATGGACCAATCATTCAATTGATTGAGCTAACCCTTCAGGGTTGGACATGATGGTATGCACCCATCAAAATGCATGTACTCTAATAGAACAATCTAATTTACTGAATGGATATTCACTCTACTCTGTTGAAAACACTAAATAGGATCACAAAGATCCAAGTATGGCTCAACCAAAATATCAGGATACCATGTAGCCACAAAGAAGATTGAGCAACAGAGAGTCAACTCACTGGAGCAACCAGAGCCACCAGGGCCAGCAGTTGCCAGGAGAAAATGTTGTCAGGGAGAGACAGCCAATGGACCAGTAGTCAAGTTGTAAGATGTACAGTCATATGTAGTTGTACAGTAGCCGCAACGGCTCAAGGGATGTGCAGGACAACCAGTTTGAGGCCATGCAAATCGTAGGGGGGCAAATCGTAGGGGGCAGGAAGTGGCATAGAAATTCGGAACAATAGTTAGGGAGAATACGTGATTGTAGAGTGAAAGGGCGAACCATACAGCAAAAAGATTTTTTTTTTTGCAGAGATCGTTGTCACAGTTGTGCTAGTAGTTTGCAGATTTGCAAACAAAAACTGGCAAAAATCGGCCTTTAGAAGGAAGGAGGGAGACCATGTCAGTCAAAGGTTTGGCAAGTAAATTTTTGTGGGTGTTTCAAAGGACTGAGACATAGATCTACACGGAGATCTTAATGGATCCATAAACCAATAGCACTTTTATTCTTATGGATGCTAGAAAGACTTAGGACAAGGAGAAAAATCATCATATCTAGAGATGGCAACAACCAATTTGAGATTCAAGGATAGGTTGGATGGAGCATCCAGCTTCCTACCCAAGAAAGCAAGGGCCACCTTGTTCTTGAAGGAACATGACCATTGGGAGTTTGCAGAAAAGGTTGTTACTAAACCAACAAATCCAACAAATAAGATGGCTTATGTGAAGGACATCAAAGCCCAAAGGATTATCATGAATGCCATAAATGATCATTTGATCCCACACTTGGGAAAAAATAAGTCAACTAGGGAGATGTTCAAGGCTCTAATGGATCTATTCCAGAGTGACAACATGAACAATGAGACGATCTTGAGAAACAAGCTCAGATCCATCTAGATGTCAGGGTTTGATAACGTTACCAGTTACTTCATGAGGATCACCTAGACATGGGATCAGCTTGCAACCATTGGGGAGAAAGTGGAAAACATAGAGCTCGTAAATGTGGCACTAAATGGTTTTCCCAAAGTCATCGGAACCATTTGTCAAAGGGATTCGAGCTCAGGAACACCTTCCCAAATAAGAAAGGCTTTGGGATGACTGCACACAAAAAGAGACTCGTGAGAATTCTAAAGCCACCAACCAAGGAGATGGAAAAAGAAAACTTAGCCTTGGTCAATATGGCCAAGAAGAGCAAAGAGAAGGATTCCAAAAATGACAGTGAAGGGGAAACTTCTCATCCACTGAAGGACTTAAGCAAGCTCGAGTGCTTCATTTGCCACAAGAATGAGCACTATGTATCACAAAATCTCGAGAAGTAGAAGGGGAAGTGGAAGTCGCAACAAAAAGCAGCATCAGCAAAGGTTCAACTTGATGAGTTTACAGAGAAGTTCAAGGACTTCTCATTTGTCTCTTGTCTATCTACCAACACCATTACAAGGAGTGCTTGGTACTTGGATAGTGATGCATCACATTTGTATGAAAAAGGCACGAGAGCTATTTAACAATCTGAAAAAGTGATTCAGATTTTTCTATGGTGTTTGGTAATGATACCAGGTATGTAGTAAAGGGAGTTGGAACTTGGAACCATTGTTGAAACAATTGGCATTGGGAATAAATCAACAAGGGTCCAAAAAAAAAAAAAAAAAAAAAAAAAAAAAACAAAACATCGGGAAAAACGCAATGAAAATTGCCAAAACATTGACAAAATTTTTAAAAAATACAAAAATATTCAGCTTTTCAGTTTTTAAGCATCTAAAGTATCCAGAACATCAGATAAATGCATTACCACATAAATATGAAAAGAAAAGTCTTCACAATTGTATTTGTCAAAAGGAATTTATTGTAGAAGAAAAATATTATTGAAGCATGGATTTCATTTGCTTTCATTTATTTTCTAGGCCATAGCCTCCATTGAAGCCTTTTAGGTTTTGTCAAGAGTCAAAAGAGTCATTTTCACATTTATTAGACCCTTCTTGGGCTTTTGTATCATGTAAAGAAATGTATTCTCGAGTCAAAGTAGTCATTATGTCCCTCCTCACCAAGTCAGCCCTGTCCTGGAGAAGTCGGCCCTACTGGAGGCAATTCAACCTTATGGAAGTAGTCTAAATAGAGGGAGCTAGACTAATTTGGAAAAGAACACACTCGAGTTCAATCTCAAGAAGGAATTCGTGATTACAGGAATTTGGTTGCGATTGCAGGAATTCGCAATTACATAAATTCGGGTACAATCGCTGGAATTTGCAATTACAAAAATTCATGTACAATTGCAAGAATTCGCAATTACAAGAATTTGGGTACAATTGCAGGAATTCGAGTGCGATTGCAAGAATTCACGATTACAGAAATTCGGGTACGATTACAAGAATTCAAGTACAATTGTAGGAATTCGCGATTACAGGAATTCTGATACAATTGCAGGAATTCGTGATTACAAGAATTCACGTATGATTGCAAGAATTCGCAATTATAGGAATTCACATATAATTGCAGGAGATCAAAGTTGCAGGTTGACGCTGGTTGATGCAGAATCAAGGAAAGACTTGTTGAAGGGTTGACTTGGTGATTGGAGGAGGTCTTTATCTAGGTCTAAAGGGTCTTGGATTATCTCATCTTGATTTGAATCTACTAGTGGAAGGGTTGGACTTGGTTTTCCCCTAGACAGGGGTTTTTCCCTGCCCTAGCTAAGTGCCTACATCTTGTGTCCCTTGTTGTGCTCTTCATTGTTTGGCATTTGTCTTGATGAAAGGAACACAATAATTTGAAAGAAGAAAAAAGAGCAATCACAAGAAAATGTCAAAATTTAAGAGAAATCTATCTAAAGAACCTAATCCATATGATGCCCTAGATTTCTCAACATGGTATCAGAGCTTGGTTCATTGGCATAAGGGCAGTTAGAAAGTCACAACAAGCAATAGAAGCCTTCAAGACAAGGTAGACAAGTGAGTTATAGAAGACTGAACTCCTACAGAAAAGAAGAACAAATTATGGGCATATTTATAAGTGACTAGGTAGCAGGCCTGAAATAGGAGATCAAAAAGTTTTGAGGAAAACTAGAGGCTTTGTCCTAGAGGACCGAAGGGCTAATCTTGCAACCCATGGAATGCCAAGCTATCTGGAGAAGAGAGAGAAGGTGTAAGGTTTCTCTATAAGATCTGAAATCATCATCTAAGAGTCATTTTTGCACTGCAAAATTTGTGAATATACCATCGTATACATCAGTCCTCAAAGGAGCAAGTTGGTTGAATATCTTACAAGTTCATTTTGCATCCACAATCACTGTGGAAAGGAGTTGATGTCCTTCGAAATTCTAAGCCTAAATATAAATTGGAAGCCCTAAAACTGTCCCAAGGTTACTTGAGAGCAGAAGCAGAAGCAATGAGTGGAAGCGGGGAGCGAGAGCGGAAGCGAGAGTGGGGAGCGACGTTTTCAAAAGCTCCTAGTTTGGGAGTGAATCAGGAGCAAATTTTTATATAATATATATTTTTATATATTTTGATGCATATATGTGAACAAAAGCCTGTAGAATGATGAATTAGCTATAAAAAAACATAAAAACGTGGATTAAACCAAATAACATCAATCTATAGAAGTTATAATCTTCATGAACCACAGCGAAAAGTTAGAAGTTCTCATTTATATAAGATGTAAGGGTTCACATAACCAAAATAGCATCAAGTGCAATCCATCTCTTAATCGAAAGTACATCAACAAATAGGCTCTAGCATCCAAAAATATCATGTTACAATGGATAGCTACATATCATCAAAATCATTGCCTATCTTGGAAGCCCTAAAACTGTCCCAAGGTTACTTGGAAGTAGTAGCGGAAGCAGCGAGTGTAAAGGGGGAGCGAGAGCGAAAGCGAGAGTGGGGAGCAACATTTTCAAAAGCTCCTAGTTTGGGAGTGAATCGAGAGCAAATTTTTATATAATATATACTTTTATATATTTTGATGCATATATGTGAACAAAAGCCTGTAGAATGATGAATTAGATATAAAAAAACATAAAAACGTGGATTAAACCATATAACATCAATCTATAGAAGTTATAATCTTCATGAACCACAGCCACAAGTTACATGTCCTCATTTATATAACATGTAAGGGTTCACATAACCAAAATAGCATCAAGTGCAATCCATCTCTTAATCGAAAGTACATCAACAAATAGGCTCTAGCATCCAAAAAAATCATGTTACAATAAATAGCTACATATCATCAAAATCATTGCCTATCTTGGGATCTTTGTCATCAATATCACCCTCTAAGCAATTAACATAAGACAGAAAAAAGTAGAATGTCAAGCCAAGATTTTGTTTGAGTGATGGGTACATTTTTAGTAGGGTCATGATAGAGGAGTTCGACAACCAATGTCACTAACATCAAGGTACATAGCGGACTTGGTGCTCTTGATTAAATACGAGTTCCATACCATAGTACATGACAAAATCCAATGGAAACATTGCAATTCCCCCAATCCTGAAAAACTAATAAGTCTGCTAGATTTTGAGTGAGATCTAAAATTCTACTTTCTCCATACGAAATCCAATGAGGTCGGAACCACTCTCAAACATTCTGAGTCATTTCATGGTAATGTAAAAAATTTAACTAAAGGGATGAAAAATGAAAGATAAAGGAGAATGTCACTTTCATTTTAAGAATTTAACATTACCATGAAATGCAAATCAACACTGGGGCCATAGGCTTGAATATTAGGCTACCCTACTTAAAAACTCTTGTTTCTTTGAAAAACATTTATGGAACATCTTTGGGACAAAAAATTTGCAAATAAACCAAGGAACAAATTTTTTTGCAGGAGTGCGCTCCGGGAGCGAATTCGGGGGGGGGCGCTCCCCCACAACCATGGTATGTATAAAGATTTATAGTAAATCTTCTTCATATTACAAGGAGCATTCATTTTGAAATTTGTTCTATATTACGAACCCTTTCATGCTAAGTTGCACGAAACGGGGTACAAGTTTCTAAAACGGGCACGGGTATGAAACATGACCCCCCCCCAATTTTGGAAACGGGGAAACGCGATATATATATATATTATATATATATATATTAGAATTTAGGACATTTCTTAAATGTTATGTGCAAACATTAAGCATACATGATACATTATAATTTATTATATTTAAAGTTTAAACATTATGATTAAATTTACATCACATTTACTCATGAATGATCACATAATGAAAATAGCAATATCGGAATATCCAAAATCAATCTTTATTATATATCCAAATCTCAAAATCAGCCTTTATTATATATATAAGGCTACAAGTACAATAAAGACTATGAGGCTGCAAGAACTATAAAGACAAAAGACCACTGCTCTCTTCCTCTTTTCTCCTTTGCTAAAATCGTCCGTCTCCAAGAAAAACAACTTGCTCAATTGTGTGATGAGGGAATGAGGTGAGAGTCTTTTTATAACTTGAGAGAGGCATCTAGAAGCATCCACAAGATATTTTATTTGCCCAATAAAAAATTAGAACTGAAAAAACAAAAACAGAAATAAAATAAAAATCGCAATATGAAGTGGAAACTTCATCGTACGGCCCGGAAACTTGTTTCCGACTATACTAGCCACATTTCCCTAGGTCGGAAACTCGTTTCCAAGCTGTACAATACGCGTTTCCGTTTCGTTTCCTGGCTGAAACAGCCCTGGGGGCAACGTTTCCTACAAAATAGCTTTCATGTCTAGGATTTTGAATCATAAGGATTCTTGTTTGGGTGATTAATCTTTAGATTCAATCTACCCTTATCATTCTATCTCTTGTCATTTTGCTTTGATAAAACCCTAACGTTAGGGTTCACTATAAAACCCTAGCCTTTCAATGCTTAGGGTATGCTAATGATGAAACTCTAATCTTTTTAGGGTTTATTGATAAAGTTTAGATCTCTTCTTGAAATCCTACTCTCTTAATGTTTAGGAATGTTATGGTAAAACCCTAGCCGTTTAGGGTGTTGAGAAATGCTAGTAGAATTAGAGTTAGATTTCTCTCTCTTGATAATTACTTGTGAATTATGTTGGCTTATTTTTCTTATTTGTTATATTATCTTTCATCAAGCAATTACCAAATTATTTCTGCATGAAGATCACAAAAACACAAGACACAAGATGTAGGCACTCTGCCAGGGCAAAAACCCCTATCTAGGGGAAAACCCAGTCAAAAATCTCTTCCTTCAATAGTTTTTCCTAAGACTCTTCAACTTAGACACAGACCTCCTCCACACCAAGTCAATATTTCCTTTTTCGATCCAACCTTCGTCCTAGAAGTAGCAACACTTCAACCCCAGCAACTTCGACTTGGCAGCAATAGGCAGCAACTAGCAACAGCGGCAGCTTCGACTTTGACAAAGAGACTTCAATCTCCTAAAGTAGCCCACACGAGAGAGAGATCCCAAAACTTTGATTTTGTCCTTCCCTTCCTTCTTGACCAATTTCGCACTCCTTAGAGCCTCCTTTTGACCTTGTTGAATAAGTAGTAGACAATCTTCTTGATCTATCTTCCTGTAGTATTGAATCCCATTCTTATCATAGAGGGAGTAATCATTTCCTTCAAGACAACAAGTGATCTTCAATCTTCTTCCACCTGGCTCTGATACCATGTTTAGATAACAATGCTAGTAGAATTAGGGTTAGATTTCTCTTTCTTGATAATTACTTGTGAATTATGTTGGCTTCTTTTTTTTAGTTGTTATATTACCTTTCATCAAGCAATTACCAGATTATGTGTGCATGAAGATCACAAAAACACAAGACATGAGATGTAGGCACTCTGCCAAGGCAAAACCCCTATATCTAGGGGAAAACCCAATGAAAAATCTCTTCCTTCAATAGTTTTTCCTAGGACTCTTCAACCTAGACACAGTCCTCCTCAACACCAAGTCGGCCTTTCCTTCTTCGATCCAGCCTTCATCCTAGCAGCAGCAACACTTCGACCCCAGCAACTTCAACTTGGCAGCAACAAGCAGCAGTAGCTTCAACTTTGACAAAGAGACTTTGATCTCCTAAAGTAGCCCACACGAGAAAGAGAGACATTCCAAAACTTCAATTTTGTCCTTTCCTTCCTTCTTGACCAATTCCGCACTCCTTTTAGCCTTCTTCAACTTTGCACTTTTCCCAACACTTTCTTAGATATCGAACTTGTGAGAGAGAGTATGCCCAAATGAATTCAATCTGCTCCAATATATAGGCTTTTGGTGAGGTCGAATTGCCCAGTTGAGGCTGACTTGATCTCCTTGAGGCCGACTTGGTGTGGAGGTTACATAATTCATCTTTGACTCAAAAATAATTCTTTTTACATCGTTCAAAAGCCCAAGAAGGGTCTCATAAAATATACAATGACTCTAATGACTCAATATTAATCCTAGGAGTCCACAATGGGGACTTTGACTAACAAAATGATGACCCAAGCATGAAACCCATGCTTTAATAAGTCATTGTAACAATAATAAAAATTCTTTTGATAAATACATTCATGAAGACCAAACCTAGTTACATTTTTCAACATAGGGTTTGTTGTTGATGTCTAGAAACCCTAGTTTTTCTTAGGGTTTGGTATATTTGGGGTTATGGCTAAACCTTTGTAATAGTCAATATAAAATCGTATAAATGGATCTCTGGGTATATATACTTATGTATAATTGTAACCCTAGTATGAGAATGATATAAGTCTCTAGGAAATAATATGGAACCCTAGAAATGAAATGTTGATATGTTAACTTGATTGTTGACATTCATGACTTAGTTTTTGAAATCTAGGGTTTGTAACAAACCCTAGTAGAGATTGAAACTCTAGGGCATGATAATGAAACCCTAGAAGTATAATGTTTTCGAATATTGATATGATTATGTTTTAATGATGAAATCTAGGGTTTATGACAAAACCCTGGTAAATATTGTTTCAGGAAGTCAAATGAATAAAACTCTTGATTGATTATAAAGCCTAACTAGGTTTAGTTCTTGAATAACTAAAATCTGATTTATTATGATTTAAAATCTGATTTAAAGGTTTACAAGTACATAGTCTTCAAGATGATGAATATGCTTACTCATATTTGATAATAGTTTGATAATGATGAGCATGATGGTAAGAGAGCTTCAATGACATGACCATGTAAACATGTGGAGGAATGATGAAGTTTTGGAAGGTCTAAATTCTCCGATGAATTGTCGATGCAAAAAAAGGAAGAGCCTGTGTGACTGGGAGAATAAGATATTTGATGTACTTGTCCTCTAATTACTTGGACAAAGGAGAGTGTATGTCTCCCTAGTTGCGAGGGAGCTTGAAAAGAAGTGAACGACCTAATGAAAATAGGCCATGAGGATGTTTGAAATCGAAGAATAGTTGAAGCAATACTGATGGTTATTCGTGATTGATAAAGTTGTGAACAAAACTTGGATGTTTTTGGAAGAATGTACTAAGGCTGAATTTGGTGTTGCTGAAAAGTTGAAGAAGTAAAGTTTCTGAATAGATGTGTTTGATATGATGATGATCTAAGCCATAGTTTTAAAAACTGGAACCGGTGACCGGATCGGTCCACCTAATAAACTGGGTTTTAAATCGGATTCGGTCAAACCAAGACTGATTAGATCTCAATGAAATGGTTTAAAAAAACACATGAAATAATTAATTTTTAATGAAAAAAACTATTTTTAAGATTTAAAACCATGATTCCAAACCAATAGACACAAAATATGCAAAGTTTGCTCATATATATTCCATGTAAAGGTGAATATATCAAAAAGGCACCAAGTGCAATACATATCATCAACAAAATATATAATCAATGAGGCTCTAAATGGCCTCTAGAGTCCAAAAACAAAGCCTACAAACTATGGGGCCACTGGCCTACTACAAGTCTACATATATGATATTAGTGATCAGCATTATCACTTGAAACTTCTCATCATGATAAAACTCAATTGGTTGAGTCTCAACTCCCAAATTTTATCACTGCTTGAGTCGCAAACTTCTATGTTGATTCAGTGAATTGAGTCTCAAACTTCTGATGGTATTCTGCCCTAATATGCCCTATTACTTCATTTGGTGCTCCACATGGCTTTACATGGCCTCATATCCCAGCCAAGTGTTGTTTGAACCTGTTAATACTCCCTCCTTCAATAGATTGAAAGCCATGTGCCTTGAGTCTCAAACTTCTGAAGGTATTCTACCCTAATATACCCTATTACATCATTTGGTGCTCCACATGGCTTTACATGGCCTCCTATCCCAACCATGTGTTGCTTGAACCAATTAATACCCCCTCCATGAATAGATTTTTGGCAATATTTGCAGATTACTTTGCAGTATCCTACTTAGCTCAAACTTTTTGTTGTTCTACTACAACAAAAACTCAACACTCTCCAAGCTCACAACAACTCCAAATGAGGTGTGAGGTAAATAAGAGGGGAGACCTCCTTCTATTGGCTTGGAGGGGTTGTTTTTGGATGGAAACAACCCTTATTTTCCCTCCAAACCACCTCACAAGCGTCCAAGAATGCTTCTAGTGGGTTTGCGGGCCAACCTGGTAAGGAACTGGCCAATTTATGATGAAATCGGCCAGTTTATGGGAAAATCGGCCAGTTCCATCATAAATCGGATGGTTTATGCCCGATTTGTCTAAAAAAAGGGCGAATCAGGTATTTGACCAAGTTCTTTCAGCGCTTCGGCTGGTTTGGCCAATGAACCAGCGAATTTGACAAGTTTCTGGTTCAAACAGAACAATTTTAATACTATGATCTAAGCAGCATCAAAATGATTAAGAACCCTAAAGGTTTGTGTTAAATATGTATAGTGAGAGTTTATAACTAATTGGGGTTGTGTTTGTGCAAATCTCTCCATAACAAGGATGAATGTTTGAAACATGCTTGGGTTGGTGGATATATCTAGTTTAGTTGATACGGAGAGATGAAGCATCTTGGGGCAACAAGATGCTTGGGAGGACATCTCGTTGGCCTATGATGATGTCTAGATCCCGAAGTAGGGATGGTGGCATTGGTCTTGGAGCTCTGACCTTAGATACGCACCTAGATCCCTAGGTTGGTGTTAGAGCTAAAGCCTGATGGTACCTATAGAGGCTAAATCGGCCAGTTTATGGGAAAATCGGCCAGTTCCATCATAAATCGGATGGTTTATGCCCGATTTGTCTAAAAAAAGGGCGAATCAGGTATTTGACCAAGTTTTTTCAGCGCTTCGACTGGTTTGGCCAATGAACCAGCCGATTTGACAAGTTTCTGGTTCAAACAGACCAGTTTTAATACTATGATCTAAGCAGCATCAAAATGATTAAGAACCCTAAAGGTTTGTGTTAAATATGTATAGTGAGAGTTTATAACTAATTGGGGTTGTGTTTGTGCAAATCTCTCCATAACAAGGATGAATGTTTGAAACATGCTTGGGTTGGTGGATATATCTAGTTTAGTTGATAAGGAGAGATGAAGCATCTTGGGGCAACAAGATGCTTGGGAGGACATCTCGTTGGCCTATGATGATGTCTAGATCCCGAAGTAGGGATGGTGGCATTGGTCTTGGAGCTCTAACCTTAGATACGCACCTAGATCCCTAGGTTGGTGTTAGAGCTAAAGCCTGATGGTACCTATAGAGGCTAAATCTCTGAACACACCTTAGCCCCACCCGATTAGAATACCTTGGTCAAGTATCTA
The DNA here is from genome assembly GCA_000404065.3 of Pinus taeda. Classification (NCBI taxonomy): domain Eukaryota; kingdom Viridiplantae; phylum Streptophyta; class Pinopsida; order Pinales; family Pinaceae; genus Pinus; species Pinus taeda. Next base: position 24,550 of record APFE030363059.1, on the reverse strand, counting down.
ATCCGTAGCACTGCGTGCGCTATAATTCTTGATAGAGTATATCATTTTAAGATCTTCCATGTACCTCTGTATATATCAATGTTGCATTAATCGTTATCGGGATAATATCAACACGAGGAAAAAATCAAAAAAAAAAAAAAAAATCGTAATTATCGGGAAATGATCAGAAATAATCAAGGAAAAAAACGTTCGGTACAAAAATATTCAATTTTTTTCTTTTTTTCAATTTTTTTAATATCTAAACCATCTACAACATAAAATAAATACATTGACACATAAATATGATAAAAGAACTAATATATAAGATGTTTAATATCATTTTTAGTGCTAAAATCACACATAACATTGAATCATGTCCTGAATAGTAAGTCTTGACTCCTGAGTCCCAACTCAGCCTCAAAATATCCAACAAAAATATAATAATTATCTCATCATGTCATAATGTCATATACAATAAAATGAAGAAAATAACTAAAGTCTAATCCTATTGATTTCCTTTGCCCCTCTTGCGAGAAAATGCCACAGCTTTCCCTTTCCCTCTAGATGTAGATGTTGGTGCCCGTGCTGGTGGAGATGGCAGTGGAGTCCGATTTGCTCTAGAAGCTAAAGAACTAGAAGTAGGAGCTATAGGAGGTAGACCACGTCCTCTACTGGTGGCAGTGGTAGCCCGGGCAGGTGGTGTCACCTCCTCCTCATGTTCCTCCTCCTCCTACTCCTCCTCCTCCACTACATCCTGCACTAACCAATCATCAGCAGACTCCATGAGAGGCCTCTCGGCCTCAACCCTCCATGCATCAGTGGTGTCAATCCCATCCAATGAAATGGCATCCACATCAGGTGTCCTCTCAAGTTGCCTCACCCACAATCGAAGATTGTAGTAGACGTAGACCATGTCATTAAGTCACTGGGACTCCAACCTGTACAAAGATCATGAAATAATAATTAAAATTATTAAAAAATATATATATATTGTTTAATGAATTCAAAAATTTATTTGGAAATTTGCAATATTTTAAATGTTTAAGTGTTAACCTGTTGTGCTTCTTGTTGTGTATTTTTTCAAATACACTCCAGTTGCGCTCACATCCTAAGGAGCTACATGTTTGGCTGAGGATGCGAATGGCAAGCTTTTGCAGAAGGGATACCCTGCCACCATACATTTTCCACCATCCATCTACAACAAAATTACAAATAAAATTTTAAATAAACATAAGAAAAAAATGGAATTTGAAGAGACAATGAAATTTGAAACAAAGTTACAAACTAAAAATACCTGGCATTTTAATCATCCTATCAGTGACAGCCATCTCAAAGCCAAATGTGCCACCTGCCATCCTATATGTCTCAATTTGTTTAGAGATCTCTATACGTTGTTCTGGAGATCGCACCATCTTCTGGACATTGGATAAAAATCCATCCATGATCTCAGCATCAAAATCAAACCCACATGCGTAAGAAAATGCAGGGTTTAGGAAAAGCCCAGCAGCATGAATGGGACGATGGAGTGTGTTGTTCCATCGCTCATCAATCACTCTCCATAGGAGGAGTTGTCTCTGAAACCCATCATCTCCCTTACCATCATAGTAGGCCCGAATGGCTTCTTTGGCCCTGTCCATGGCCTCATACAAATAGCCCCTTGTGGGCTTCTCACCATCAACCAACCAAAGAACCTTTACCAAAGGTTCAGTAAAAGCGCACACCTCCTACACTCAAGCCCAAAAGACTTCCTGGTATGAAACTAGTCTACATACAGCCTCTCCCTTTGGTTTGCAGCTCATTGGCAAAGCACGCCACTCCTCTAAAAGAAACATTCTCTTCACATCCCACATAGAATTCAAGAGGGATTGAAGAGATATGAAACTGGTGGCAAACCGTGTAATGGCGAGGCGCACAAACTCTTTGTTGTTGGTGAATCTTCTCATCAAGCTAAGCACGGATGTTTGGTTATATATAAATTTTGTAATGCTTTTGGATGAATCAACAATATCTTTGACAAAGGGAATTTTCCCTATGTCCTCCAACATCAAATCAATACAGTGTGCAGCACAAGGTGTCCAAAATAAAGTAGGATGCCTGTCCATAAGCATCCTGCCAGCAACAACATAATTTGCAGCATTGTCCGTTATGACTTGGACAACATTTTCTGCACCCACCTCCAAAATAAACACATCTAGCAAATCACATAAAGTTCTTGCATCTTTGATTTGTGCAAATGCATCAACAGATTTGATAAACATAGTCCCCTTGGGACAACTAACCAAGAAGTATATAAGGGTTCTTCCCTTTTGGTCAGTCCAACCCTCTAACATAACAGTGCATCCTGTTTGTGCCCATGATGCCCTAAAATCAGTGTTGTGAAAATCCCAATTTTATCATTTTATCGCAATATTTTCAATAAAACGAAAATATCACGATCTTTATTAAGATTTATCGCGAGTATTTTTTTTGCACGATTTTTATGAAATTATCGCGATAAATCTGAAAAAATCGCGATAAAAATCTGCAAAAGCTTGCCATTCACATCCTCAGCCAAACATGTAGCTCCTCAGGATGTGAGCACAATTGGAGTGTATTTGAAAAAATATACAACAAGAAGCGCAACAGGGTAACATTTAAACATTTATATTATTGAAAATTTCCAAATAAATTTTTGAATTCATTAAACAATATTTTTTTTATAATTATTAAATATTATTTCATGATCTTTGTACAGGTTGGAGTCCCAGCGACTTAATGACAAGGTCTACGTCTACTACAATCTTCGATTGTTGATGAGGCAACTTGAGAGGACACCTGATGTGGATGCCATCTCATTAGATGGGATTGACACCACTGATGCATGGAGGGTTGAGGCTGAGAGGCCTCTCATGGATTTTGTTGATGATTGGTTAGTGCAAGATGTAGTGGAGGGGGAGGAGGAGCAGGAGGAGGAGGAGGTGACACCACCTACCCAGGCTACCACTACCACCAATAGAGAACGTGGTCTACCTCCTATAGCTCCTACTTCTAGTTCTTCAGCTTCTAGAGCACATCAAACTCCACTGCCATCTCCACCAGCACGGGCGCCAGCATCTACATCTAGAGGGAAAGGGAAAGTTGTGGCATTTTCTCGCAAGAGGGGCAGAGGAAATCAATAGGATTAGACTTTAGTTATTTTCTTCATTTTATTGTATATGACATTATGACATGATGAGATACATTATTATATTTTTTTTTTTTAATTTAAGGCTGAGTTGGGACTCAAGAATTAGGACTTACTATTCAGGACATGATTCAATGTTATGTGTGATTTTAGCAATAGAAATGATATTAAACATCTTATATATTAGTTCTTTTATCATATTTATGTGTCAATGTATTTATTTATGTTGTAGATGGTTTAGATATTAAAAAAATTGAAAAAAAAATGAAAAAAATGACTATTTTTGTACCAAATGATTTTTTCCCGATTATTTCCCCATAATTACGATTTTTTCCGATTTTTTCCTCGCGCCGATATTATCCCGATGACGATTAATGCAACATTGCCTAAAATCCTCCAATCTTTGGGTGCAGTCACGCTTTTCATTTTGAAGAATCCGACCTCTAAAATCATAATAAGAAGGGATTTTGTACCCTAGGCCAACACTTGCAATAGCATCAACAGCAGGTTGGAAAAATGGATTATTCCTTACAATGCTGAAAGGAATATCACTCCAGAGAAGAAATTTTGCCAGCAACTTGTCAGCTTGTTCTTTCTCAGTTCTTTTTAGCATTGAACTAATATATGGCTTTGAACCAGGTGTGGTTCGAGGAACAAAAAATGATGTGGCAGCTACTGGATTGGTTGATGTTGCAGTAGAACCAGTGCCACTTGCTTTAGCTGACCTTTTTAATTGCCTTTTGATTTCTTCTTTGGCCTCTCTACTCTGGTCTAAATTTTCCAATGCTTTCATGGCTCTTTGGATGAGTTCAGGATTTGTATTTGAACAAGGCCCCACATCTTTTCCAGGGATTTGTGCAAGGTGATACTTCAACCTGTACACCCCCCCGAACATAGGGTGGCCACACAAATTACAAGTCAAGTTTAGTCTATCATTCGAAGCATTAGGTTCACCATATTCCCAGAAAGGATCCAATTTCCTTGGCAAGTTTGTTTTTGAACTTTGAAGTTGCAAACTTGAATGGTGTTTCAGTGAAGTTGTGAACCTATGGGAAAATAAGGATTACAATTTAGTATTTACAAAATTACAAGTTACAAATTTACAATTTAGTATTTTTATTTTTTATTTTTACATTGTACAATGAAAACCCAAGTTACCCAACCAAAAACAACCATTCCAAATTTCAAACCCAAGTTACCCAACCATTCCAAACCCAAGTTACCCAATCAAATGGAAAAAATAATGAAAGAAAACATAAACAATGTTTAAAAACAATGAAAACAAAAAAAAAATGGTTCCCATAGTCACACCAAGTTGCCCAACCAAAAACAATGAAGAAATACAAAAACAATCTTTAAAAACAATGAAAACAAAAAAAATTTGGTGCCCATACCAACTTACCCAACCAAAAACAATGAAAAAATACAAAAACAATGTTTTTAAACAATGAAAACAAAAACAAAAAAACAAAAAAAATTGATCCCCATACCGTTTCTATGGAGAAATCAGTCTCCTCCTCTTGATTTTCTCCTCTATGCACTTGAATCAGCGTCAAACCGTCTCCAGCAACGTCTCCCAGCTCTCCTCTGCCCTTCGCGCGCGACTATGCAAATGAATTCATAAAAAAAAACCAAAAAAATCTTTATAAAACCTTGTTGTCGTGAAGCCCCACAATAAATTCGGTTTTTATCGCGATTTTTTCGAATTTATCACAATAATTTCATAAAAATCGCGCAAAAAAAATACCCACGATAAATTCGAATAAAAATCGCGGTATTTTCGTTTTATTGAAAAAATCGCGATAAAACGATAAAATCACAATTTTCACAACACTGGTATATATGTAATTAAGAATACCTCCCTAGTTAAAAGGGAGTGTTGAAGAATGTAACCAGTGTCGGTCTTCATAATTGTAATTGTCAAAAGAAAAATTATTGTAAAAGAAAAATATTATTAAAGCATGAGTTTCATGCTCTTTCATTTATTTTCTAGGTCACAACCTCCATTAAAAGCTTCTAGGTTTTGTCAAGAGTCAAAAGAGTCATTTCCACATTTATAGACCCTTCTTGGGCTTTTGTATCATATATAGAAATTTATTTTTGAGTCAAAGTAGTCATTATGTCCCCCCTCACCAAGTTGGCCCTTTCCTGGAGAAGTCGGCCCTATTGGAGGCAATTCGACCTTATGGAAACCGTGTAAATAGAGGGAGCTCAACTCATTTGGAAACACACACACTCAAGTTCGATCTCAAGAAGAAATTCGCAATTACAGGAATTCAGGTGCAATTGCAGGAATTCGCAATTACAGAAATTCGGGTAAGATTGCATGAATTCGGGTACAATTACAGGAATTCGTGGTTACAGGAATTCGGATACAATTGCAGGAATTCGAGATTACCAGAATTCGGGTGTGATTGCAAGAATTCGCGATTACAGAAATTCAAGTATGATTGCAGGAATTCGCGATTACAGGAATTTGGGTGCAATTGCAAGAATTTGTGATCACAAGAATTCAGGTACTTTTGCAGGAATTTGTGATAACAAGAATTCAGGTACTTTTGCAAGAATTTGTGATAACAAGAATTCGCGTATGATTGCAAGAATTCGCATATAATTGCAGGAGATCGAAGTTGCAGGTTGAAGCCGGTTGATGCTGAAACAGGGAAAGACTTGTTGAAGGGTTGACTTGGTGATTGGAGGAGGTCTTTGTCTAGGTCTAAAGGGTCTTGGATTGTTTCATCTTGATTTGAATCTACAAGTGGAAAAGTTGGACTGGGTTTTCCCCAAGATAGGGATTTTGCCCTAGCTGAGTGCCTGCATCTTGTGTCCCTTGTTGTGATCTTCATTGTTTGGCATTTGTCTTGATGAAAGGAACATAATAAATTGAAAGAAGAACTAAAGAGAAGAAAAGAGCAATCACAAGAAATCTCAAAGTTTAAGAGAAATCTACCTAAAGAACCTAATCCATATGATGCCCTAGATTTCTCAACAATAGGCACATGGAGCTATTTAACAATTTGAAAAAGTGATTCAAATTTATCTATGGTGCTTGGTAATGATGTCAAGTATGTAGTAAAGGGGGTGGGAACCAATGTTAAAAAAATGGGCATTGGGAATAAATCAACAAGGATCTGACAGAAATGAAAAAAAAAAATGAAACATCAAAAAAAGCTCAATGAAAATTGGCAAAACATTGGCAAAAATTTGAAAAAAATACAAAAATATTCATTTTTTTCAGCTTTTTTAGCATCTTAAGCATCAAGACCATCAGATAAATGCATTACCAAATAAATATGAAAAGAAAACTAATATATAGGATGTATAAGAACTCTAGTGCTACATCACATATCAACAATGAATCATGTCCTGAATCCCGAGTCCTGACTCAGACTTAATAGTCAAAATATCAAAAAATATATAATAAATGTATCTCATCATCATGAGTCATCTACAATAAGATTAGGTACATAAACTAGTGAATTTATTTGCCCCTTTTATGAGAAATAGAAGGTAGCCTCTAATGTCCTCTATTGGTAAACATGCTAGGTGGTGTCACCTCCTCCTCCACCTCTTCCTCCTCTACCTCTCTCTCCCATGCGGCTACTACCTCCTCTAGTGCCTCCTCCCCTAACCAATCAAGGACCAATTCCATGACAAGCCTCTCAATCTCAACCCTCCATGCAATAGTGGAATCAACCTAGGACTCCAACCTATTTGAGGGTCATAAATTATAAATTAATAATTAATTTAAATATTAAAGATAATAATTTATAATTTATAATCAATTCATGTTGCACTTCTTCATTTGTATTTTTTCAAATGCACTCCAATTTTGCTCGCATCTAGAGGAACTACATGTTTGGTTGTGCACTCGAATGGCAAGCTTTTGGAGATAGGGTATTATACCACCATAGCTTGTCCACCAAGCATCTAAAAGTTAAAACAAATAACTCGCTTTTTTCCTCCTCCTCAATGCCTAGAAACCCTTTGCTTCTCCCCTAAGCTAGAAACGTGTCGTTGGGCATGCAAAATGACCCAAAAAAACATAAAAAGCTAATTTAACTGATGCCAGCAACAACACGTGATTTGTTTCAATGACTCGAAAAAAAAAACTATGACTTTTACGATAAAATTAGGAGCTTTTCAAATAAATAAAAAATCTTCAATAAAATCAACGCTTCGAAAAACTCGCGAGCCACGAATTCAATCTTGATTTAATCAGGACTTTTGTAACACTGTTTAGATTCATTAAGTTCCAACTAAAGTTAGGTTGGGAGCCAAGGATATGTTGTTTGTACCAAGACTGAAGAAGAACTTGCTCTTTGTCCCAATGATCGAGAGCAAAGGATATAAGGTCATGTTTAAGAATGGGTTGGTGCTCATTTTTCCAAAGGACTCTAACCTGAACACAACAATGGTTATTTAGGGTAGAGAGAGTAGCTTATACAGGTTGACGGACAAACCTTTTCAGGCATTGGTACATGATTGGTATGTGAGATATGGCGCAAGAGGATAGGACACTTGCACAAGCGTTGCCAATCTTGAGGGGGATTTGACTGGCCTCCCAGATTTCAGCATTAAGCAGCAGGGCATGTGCAAAGGGTGTGCTCTTGACAAGAATGCCAAGGCTACTTTTCCAAGCAACAAGAGTAGGTCCAAGGCAATCTCTTATTCACTCATATGTATGAGGATCGTTGTCAGTGTAGTGAATTAGTACAGGGAGCACAGTACTATGTCACATTAATTGATGACTATTCTAGGAAAACCTGGATCTTCTTCATGAAGACCAAGGATGAGGTCTTTAGTCGGTTCCAAGAGTTCAAGGCCCGGGAGGAGAACCAGACAGGCAAGAAGATCAAAGCTTTGAGGTCAGATAATGGGGGTGAGTACACCTCCAATGACTTCAAGGATTTCTTCAAGGGAGCATGGATCAAGAGGGAGATGACAATCTCATATAGCCCTAAGCAAAATGGGGTTGTAGAGAGAGAATTGATCCATCATTGACTCTACCAGGGCTATGATATGTGAGAATTTCAAGTCTGAAATCCTATTGCAGCAACTGGAATTAATTTTCTAATTGTTAATTAATTTAACAATTTATTTGCTATGGTAAATATCGAATAAACCACACTGCAACCTTCACAACTAAAATTACGAAAAATAATAGCACTGGAAGTTGAGAAAACTCTAGCACACACATAAAATATGACAATTATTTTTGGACAAATGTCCCTGGAAACACACAACTTAGGAAAACTGGTGCAGCAACTGAGGGTTTTTATTATTATGCAACAGTGAAATAATTTGAGTACAGTTGGATACCTAAATTGGCAATCCACTACAGGAAAACTAGCCACAAAAATTAGTGAGACAAATTTTGTCTCACCTGGTATTGTTCCAGCTCCAAATTGGCTCTGAATGGGCTCCACAAAACCCCTGGATCAGCCTCTGCATCAAGTCTACGTAGGCACTAGGACACTCTTCCTAGAATTGCAATTGTCCAATCTAGCCTCCGAGAATGACTCGCTGGCCCCTTCCAAAAATCTTCCCAACCTCCAACAACTGAATCGACCCTCTGTCTGGCTAAATCGAACTTTGCCTCTTAGGCTTCTACGCAACCTCACTGAGGAACACAACCCCTTGTAGTTGACTCTCCGGATCTAGAAAAACTTTCCTCTGGACTCACTGTCCCTGTCCCTCTCTGTCTTTGCTTCCCTCCTGAAGCTCGAACCCTTTTGGCAACTATTGGCCCTCTAGAAAAATCAAACTCTCCAAGGAAATCGATCTCAAGTGTATGTTTTCCATCCACCCATCGACTTCTTATAATCTTCTGTTGGGGGTTTCCAACGGCCAAAATTAAAACTTAATCAAGGGCCAAGAACATATCGAAATCGATCCGTGTGAGTTTCTAGATGAGACACTTCTAGGTCAAATTTCCAAAAAAGATTTTTGGGTTATGGAGAACTCATGTGTTTTAGCCTGTCCACACAGTTTCGAGACTATAACACCTCTGATGCTACAAAAAATAACACTCTCTCTTAGCGAGGAAGGTGTTTAATGCTGCACAACTGCAACAACACCCTGTCTCTTTATCACCCTCTGCCATGCTACTGATGTTCGGCCACTATAACTTCCACTCAGCATTGATTCTGCTACTGCAAAATGCTACAAAAGCTTTTGCGCCCAAACAAGGAATCTGCTCAGCGAGGGTGTAGCTTTTGCTGCTACACCCTCTGCCCGCCGGAATCACTCAACTGGAAACCCAAATTTTTCTGCCAACTTGCACTGAAATAATCGAACTTCCCCAAGCAACTCGATCTACCTGGCTCAGGTTCTTCGCAGCCTCCAAAATTCATCCTACTACTCCCTCTGAACAACGAATTTTTCCCTCCGCTTCTGAGATTCCTCGTCTAATCAATCACGCTCTGATACCATGTGAAAATTTCAAGTCTGAAATCCTATTGCAGCAACTGGAATTAATTCTCCTATTGTTAATTAATTTAACAGTTTATTTGCTACTGCAAATATGGAATAAATCACACTGCAACTTTCACAAATAAAATTGCAAAAAATAACAACGCTGGAAACTGAGAAAATTCTAGCGCACACAAAATATGACAGTTATTTTTGAACAAATGTCCCCGGAAAAACCCAACTTGGGAAAATAGATGCAACAACTGAGGGTTTTATCATTGTGCAGCAATGAAATAATCTAAGTACAACTGGATGCCTAAACTAGCCATCCACTACTGGAAAACTGGCCACAAAAATTAGTGAGACAAATTTTGTCTCAGCCAACACTAATCTAGCTTTGAAAGGGCTCCACGAAACCCCTGCATCAGCCTCTGCATCAAGTCTATGCAAGCACTAGGACATTATGCCTGAAACTGCAACTGATCAAGTCATCTGTCCAATCTAGCCTGTAAGAATGACTCCTTGGCGCCTTCTAGAAATCTTCCCGACCTCTAGCAACTAAATCGACTCTCTATCTGGCTAAATCAAACTTTGTGTCTGAGTCTTCTCCGCCAGCACTGCGCAACCTCACTGAGGTACTCGACCTCTTGTAGCTGACCCTCCGGATCTGGAAAACTTTTCCTTAAGAGTCATTGTCCCTGACCCTCTTTGTCTTGGCATCCCTTCTGAAGCTCGAACTCTTACGGCAACAGTTGGCCCTCTGGAAAAATCGAACATAAGGGGAGGTATCATTAATCAATAATCAAGCTTTTGCTTGCTTCCCATTGGCTTCTATCCCACAACCTACTCTAGAGACTAGTTCCAAAATAGTTAAGAAAAATGATACACCTAGAATAGTCATATAATTAAAAGTTACCAAGATTCTTGCATTTCACCTAAGTCTTAGGATTTGCATAGCGTACAAGATAGTCATTCATTCAAGCAAGATTGTTCATCTCTAATTGATATAAAGCAAGTTCTCCATAACGCATTGGTCTCACATATAAATCCAATCTAATTTCTAAAACTTGCTAAATCAACCAAGTGGCTAGGTGATTCAATCGTGTCATCCAGACTCGTTGGTTACCAACTTGTCCTTTATTTCCATCTTCCATAGGGACTAACCCCCATAGCCTGTTGTTGGTGTTAATCAAGGTTGTCATTGATGTCAATATGGCATTGTTGGAGATGGCAAATATTGTTGTGATGCATGAATAACCCCTTTGTGATGTTGCCCTAACCTCATGCAAACCCTAGGAAGAAACCCTAGCCCTAGCCAAACCCTAACTTGTAAGAAACCCTAGCTTTACATGATGCCCTAGCCTTAGTTAAAGCATGCCTTATGATAATGAAGTTCATGACAATGATGACCCTAGCTTGATTGAAAATCTAACCTTGCCATCCTAAGTCCCAAATGCATATGTCAAATATTTAACACTGCTCTAGGAGCTTAAAGATGATGAAATCCTAGATAATGAAATCCTAAATGATGAAACCCTACCCTAATTGTGTTGTCACTTTAATGAAACCCTAACCCTAATTTTGTTTAAAACCTTAACTCTAATATTATAACAAAACCCTAATCCTAATGATACCCTAATCACTTAATGATATAACTCTAATCCTAGAAAAAAATGTTCATGAACATATTACATATTACATGAAAAGCTAAATGCATTAACACAACATTGCATATTTAAAATCCTTGACCCCACACAAAAAAACAAAACGTTGATGGATTAAACAAAATTTGAATGTATTAAGAACTTGGCGTTCCATACTAGATAGATTTTCTACATATTATAAAAAGATTATATATTTGATGTTGGTCGGCCAATAAGTCGGTCCTCGTTGTGTCTACGGTTGTGACTTTTAAACGTTATATATCAATACCTGTCATCACCGTCCAGGAAGCTATTCGATCAAATAGTGGAATTCGATAAAAATAAAGGTGAAGAGAGTTCGCATTTCGAGGAATATATCTAAAGTTTTTTTTCTCCAGACTATTGCAGACTCATCATACGACTTGAAGCTCGAACCTGTACACTGTAGTATTTTCGAGGAAGCAATGGATCAAAACAACGAAGAAAAAAAGGGCAAAAAATGACAAGGAATGGAGAGATTTCTAAATTGAAAAATATGTTGAAAGACGTTTTTCTGTGAACTGATTTTGTGCAAACCTATGGTAAATAATTGCAACAGATTCGGACTGTGACAAAAACAAAAGCTCATATCAATAATATACCTAAGTACAGTCTCGGACCTGTGGTTAATGTTTGGGAAATTTTCGTATCTTTCAAGCTCATATTGGAAACCTCAGATCTGAAGGACAGTTACCGTTCATTCTTGTCGGACCCGTGGACAGTGATCTTTTGGTGGCTCAATTTCATTACTTGTTGACTATTTAACTCAGACAGAGCTTTGTGGCACATATAGCTAATCTCTACCTCAGATCACTTGTTGTAGTCCATCACATCGGATTGGTGCATCAACCTTCTCATTAGACCATGTCATTATCATTTGCTTGATGTAGGATTGGATAACATCAGGACATTGAAGAAGAGCTTGGGTATAGTAGACGGAGACATGAAGCTTCTATGAGTAGACTTCCTGTGGGATTAACCTCAGAGACATTCTGGTGAAGTAGACTTGAAGATAACATTGAAAACCATGATGCATCATTGAAGTCATCATGAGGTAGCTTGGAGAAATTGCTTGGGTATGATGAAGAGCAATGGTGACACCTTTTAAGAGATCAAGGTTGTCATTGATGACGTGACGTGGGGACTAAAATGAAGACTAACCAAAGATTGAAAGGGCTCGTTGAAGAAGACATTGGGAGCCATGAAGCATAACCAAATACATCTTGACGAAGTAAAGTAAGGGTTGGAGCCCAAGAGGTTGGAGCCTCGAAAAGGCAAGGTTGGTGCCTTGGAGGATAGGGTTGGAGCCCTAGAGGATCGAAGTCCTAAAGAAACCAGGTCGGACCCTGACCCAGATATAGGGTTGGAGCCCTTGAGTTTGGTGCCTCTAAATTGACAAGGTTAGAGCCTTGGAAGTGCAAGTCGGTGCTTGGCACAATACAGGTTGGAGCCTGGGAGATTGAAGATCGATGTCTTTATCTAGGGTTGGAGCCCTACATACATTGTACTTGATTCATTGTAAAGAAGAAATTAATAAAAGCATTTATTCTTATTGTTTATTTTGTGCTCTAAATATAAGTGATCTAATTGGTAAAAATAGCAATTGAAAAGAAATATCGATTCACCCTCCCTCTAAGCATTTCCAATAGTTGGGAGATAGCTAGAACGGAGAGGTCGGGGATCAGGGTGACAGCCCTCGACCTGAGTCGTTGCACTGTGCCTATACAATTTGAGCAATAACATTCTTTAGCATCGTTGTCAGGGACCAATTTATTGGGCTTTGGCGTGACGACAATCATCAGCACTCTTCTTCATCTGCTAATCAGTTTCATCTTCCTTTTCCGCCAACACCACAACATTTTGGCGCCATTGTCGGGGATATTATATTCTCGACACTTCAACAACATCTTTCATCATTTCATTAGCCCGTCAATCGGCACATTTCTTGGCGCCATTGATATCTGTTCATCTTTTCATCACCTTATCTTTTTTCCTCTCACTAATCCTTTCATCTTGTCTATGCGCACCTTTAGCACCTGGACATTTCGGTTGGTTTCCTGTTTGGGTGGCAACTCCACCTGTTCATCCATTCACAAGTGCTTACTCTAGAAGAAATCCTGGTAGCTTGGTTAACCCCGCTCCAGACCCTGAAAAGGTTCTAAGAGCTCGGTTAAACAAATTACACTCTAGAGAGCATTTAATATTTCTCAGGCAAGAAGCTCTCCCTGATATCCACTTACTTTTTCTTAATCCCGCCAATCAAGAATTCATGGATTATTACAGTCCTTGTAGCTTTGCCAACATTCAAGGATATCTGCATGATCTTCTAGATGATTCAGTGATAAACAAGCTTCCAACATTCCAAGGGAATAATGCAGTCAATGTCGATGCTCATATAAATAAGTTCAACACTTTTATACAAAGATATGCTCATGCAACTTCTTACAATCATGAAGATGTCAGGATGAAGTTATTTGTCCTTTCATTAGAAGATGATGCATTGGATTGGTTTCATAACAAGCCGAATAATGCCTTTGATTCTTTGAGGGCCCTCATTGATGCATTCAAAGATAAATTTGGGGACAAAAGAGAAGGGAAATATTTGGTTAAAGAGCTCAACTCCATCAAGAAAAGGGAAAATGAAACAATTGAAGAGTTCAATCAAATATTTAATGGTCTTCTTAAACATATGACTCAGTTTTACAAGCCACCTGACAAAACAGTGTTAGAGCAATATCTTGAAGCATTTAATGTTGACACCCAATACGAGATTAGACGTGCCAAGCCTACTACTTTAGTTGTTGCTCAGGGTGTTGCTGAAGAATTAGAAAAGGATAAGAAAGTTTCAAGTAAGTTAATAATTCCTAGTTTTGAAAGAGGTCTAGTCAAAAGTAAAGGAAAAGAAATTAGAGAGGTTGAGCAAGATACAATTAAAGAATTAACTCAAATGGTTAAGGAAATGAGAGTTGATTATGCTCGAGAAATGAGTGCCATGCAGTCTAGGTTGGTTCAGATTGAAAGAAATCAAGCCCAAAATATGCAGCCTAGAAATAATAATAACAACAGAGGAAACAATAATCCATGGCCAAGAAGGAATCCTCCTAATGATCAAAGACCTGCTACTCTGCTTGAGTTTGCCAATGTTGTTGATCAACCTATACCATTTTGCAGACCATGTCAAAGTTTCCATGAGGAAAGTGCATGTGCCCTTGCTAGAAAAATCTTGGATGAAACAGCAAATGAACAGATAAATAATGTTGGTGAAAGTTCTTCCAAGGAAAGTCGTTGCATAGATATGATTTCTTCATCCTTCACCATCAATAACTTCAATGATGAAAAAGATCATATCACGCAAATGTACGGTGAAAAGCCATCTCAAGAACAAATTCTAGAGATTGCTAAAAGTAAGGGTTATACTTATCAAAGAAAAGGTAAAGGACAAAGTCAGAATAAGCAGGTTGCGTCTGAAAGATATAATTGAGGATTAAAGGTGGATTGGGCTATATGGATTAATAGCATTAAGATGTTTGTCCCGATTCTTGAACTTGTAAAAATTTTATCTTAAAGGGCATCATTCTTCAAAGCTTTGGGTATGGTTCAATAGGATAAAATTGATAACAATCCTAAAGATGGAAGAAATTAAATTAAAAAATCTAAATTTCTACATGACTAACGAGAATCATCAACCTTTCTTCCTAACTTTGGATATTAATGACCGTCTGCTTCATAATTGCATGCTTGATTTTGGTGCTTCAATGAATGTTATGACTAAAAAGGTTATGGACCAAGTGAACTTGAGAATTTCTAGGCCTTACCATAACATTTGCTTGATGGATTCCAGAAAGGTTGAAATCCTTGGTGTGGTCAAAGATTTACAGGTCTCCTTAACTAACTATCCATACAAGATCATCACCATGGATATAGCAATCATTGATGTGCCAGATGTATGGCGAATGCTCCTATCCAGTAAGTTTGCAGCTCACATGGGTGGATCTATTTAGACAGATCTATCATATGCTACTATTCCCGCAGCAGTAGGTTGTATGGTCGGATTATACAAGGAAGTTAAAAGAAGATACCATGTTGAGTATCCAAATAGACCAGAAAATGGTGAGGAGATTAAGCCACAGCGTCATCCACCGCAATTTGAGGCAGAATTCATTCAGCCACTATATCACTTTTTCTCGTCTCATCTTCCAGCCCATCTTCCAAGCAGAAAAAGAAGAAAGCTTTTTATGACAGGGATGTGCAACACAGTGATCAAAATTTGCATCAACTGAAAAGGGTTAAGTTTCAGGAGGGGACATCTGACAAACAGCCTATTGATCTACCTATATGCAAACAAATGTTCCAGATTGTGCCACACAGATGACATCTGATGCCATAGGGCATATTTTGTATAGTATCTCTAACCCTACTCATTTTCATTGGTGTCATTAGCTAATTTCCTTTATGCACTTATGTTTTATGTCTTTATATTTCAATTTGTTAGAGTAGATGTTTTCTATTCCAGCAAATATTTTGTGTATGCATGATGATTTCGATTTTGAATGGATATCTATTTGATGGACTTTTGTTTTTTGGATACAAGATTCTGGATTCTCACATTGCTCCATTGAAGCAATGTGTCCCCATATGGAGCCAGGTGTTGCATCCATTTTTTCAACATTCCAAGGAAGCAAGATCCAGAAGCTTGACGGAATTTTTTCAAAGTTCAGAATCATCAGTCAGTTGTCTGGCATGTCACTATAAACCCATTCTGCGAATTTATAATGTAAATGATGTTATTACGACGGTTTAATTATGTAGCAACCTAGGTAAGCCTATGATTTTGACGATGAATTTCATTCTAAGAGTTTTTTCATCTTACTGTGTTTCTAAACACGAATGATCGGCAGATTTTTTCCCTCCAGCCTCAACCCTAAAGCTAGGCTGCAATTTATCGTCGAAGTCTTAGGTGAGTCCTAGTGGTTTAGTCGAGTCTATTGTAAAAGTTATTTGATTTAAGCTACTTGGCTAAATTATTTTATTGCAAATCACTTGGTCTAATAAATCATGTCGTAGAATTACGTAAATATTATGAGGGTCTATAGTGAACTCTGTATTCCCCCTTTGAGGGTTGAATTTGTAAAATCTTATGTAAAAAATATTTTAGTGCATGGTCCCTCATACTTAAACACCATGGCTAAAATATTTGAGGGTGGAAAAATAATTAATCCCCTCATGAATCAATTAATTAATTTTTCTGGCAAAATAAAATTAAATCCTAAGCCAGAAAATTAATTAATTTATAATCAAAATTAAAATATTAGAAAAATTAATTTCTGAGGAAAAAATCGTGGGTCTAAAATAAGTTAATTTTTAGAGGTCCCCCACCAAGGGAATATTGGAAATTTCAGGAAAATTTGGACCCTTGGACCTTGGTGGTTAAGTCAAAGTCAATTTTTTGTGAAGGAAAATTTGGACCCTTGGACCTTGGTGGTTAAGTCAAAGTCAATTTTTTGTGAAAATTAGTTCAAACTAATTATTTTTTGAACTAATAAAAAATGGTTTTAATAAGAAATTCGAAAATTCCTCAAAAATAAGTATTTTCAACGGCAGAGATTAAAAGTTGATCAAAGATTTATTAACGGTCGAGATTATTTTGATGGGGATCAAACCAACTAGCTGTTATTTTCCACTTGGAGGAATTTCTCTATAAATAGAAGGTTATTGAGCTTCTATTGATCATGATGATCTTTGGTCTGATGTAATTTTGTAAACGATGGTGTGAAGCCATTGTTCTGCTGGGAAGATTTGAATCTCATAATAAAAGACTTTGGGGTACAGTCCATGGTGTATTTGTCTCATTGATCTGTGGTATGTGTTGGGTATGTGCTTTCCTATATTGTGCTTCAATATTATTTGAATCGTTATTTCATTTGTAGATGATAGGAACATTTTATTGGTAAGTTTTGGGTTGATCTTAGGTGATCTGATTCATTGTATGTTCTAACGATTTTTCTTAAGAAAATATATAGAATTTGCAGGTTCCCCGGCCCTTGGGCTCCAAGTTCACAGATTGTGGACACACGCTGACCTTGTTTGGAGTCTGGACTTCGAACATTTTATGTGATTTTCATAGTTCGCTAAGCCTGTGGTTAACATCTATTTTTCGAAATACATCTAATCATTGTCAAATTTCATAAAAGAAAATAAAAAAATCATTCTCCAAAATTTCTTTTCAAGCATTGTATATTTTGTATATTTGTAAAATAAATCTTTGTAGAATAATTTTATTTTCTAACTCTTGTTTTGCAGTTGGGGTTTTGAATTTTTGTACATATTTGAGGTTTGGGCACTTCTAATTTTATTTGTGCAAGTGAGATTCAAGAAGATTTGTTGGATTAGAGCTAGGTCTTGGCCCTTGAGGGTAATATCTAGTCTCTATAATTTTTGCAGGGCCAGCATCAGCGAATTTTGAGCAAAACATTAAAGATAGGCCTCAGTGGGTTTGGCATTGCCTTGCCTTGCCTTGCCTTCTAGCCTTTCTCTAGCCCTCTTCATAATACCCTCCTCCATCTCTGATCTGATCATTCCAGACTGAATATTGGTGTGTTTTGTATAGATATTTGGCATAATTTTTTGTGTTTGCAGGTGTTTCAGCCATTGGAAAAATTTGGGCAATTTGAGCTAGTGAACTTCAAGTCCCAAGGCCTAAGGGTTTTATCTTCTACCCCTTGTTTCCTCACTGTTTTTCTTCAGCAAGTAAACTAATTCATAACAACGGTAAAATCTCATCTAAATTAGCCTAAAATCAATACATAAGTTGCTTGACACACTAAAGAATTATTTGCATAAGTTGGGCATCCATCATTGGGTTTGTTTTATGTCTTATTGTTGACTATCATAAGTGTAATCAGATTTGATATAACAGTGAAAATTGCATCATAAGAGAGCTAAAGTACTTAAGATCTTGTGTTGCCAAATTTAATTTGGCATTTGGGTTGCTATTGCTTATTTTGCATCTAAAAGTGCTCTAACGATAATAATCTTACTATTGTCCTATTGTTCATTGAATATCATAAGTGATATAATCATCTCTTCACTGATTGCATTGAAAGGAAGTGATAAGCAACTTTTTACTGTCGTAAATTTTTCTTGCTTGGATAACATTGCTTATGCTCTAGTTCATTGTGGCGGAAATTTATTTAAAGTACTTTTATTGTATAGCAATGGTAAGATTGGATAAGAACACTAACATTTGCTTGTCTCTTGTAAGTTCATTCATAATCTCTAAAAGATCATTAACTTTGCACTAAATTCACTCATACAAATACTTAACCAAGAATTGAATATCATTGAATGTCTCTTAAGCAATTTGTGAATTTGGCTAATTGAAAATCTAAGTGTTCTTAAGTTTGAATCTAATTGCATATTTTGTTAGCATAAAAGAGACTAATTGTTGATGAATATTGGCTAAGAACATTTGCAATCTTATTGTCTCTTTTGGATAATTGTCAATTGGCATATCATATTGAATCATTGATTAAATTGTACAGAGTGGATAATTGCTCTAATTATCTTACATAGTTCATGTTATTAACGAATATATTTTGTGAACTCTTTATATTTGTGAATCATCGTGAAAAGCACTTTTCTTATACTTGACCAATTGTATCGTGGGCATTTCTCTTGTTATAAGATAATCAACATCAAGTACTTAAAGAACATTAAACAATCTTAACTTGAGAGGCACTCATTGACCTTGCATCTCATTTTTAAGCTAGTCTTGCATTTAATAACTTACCTCCAAGCATAAGCTTAGTTGATAGAGAATAGGACAACCTTTCTCACCTAGCTTGAGAAGTCCAGCACCTTTTTAGTAGTTAACACGATGACATTGCAATCATCAGAGCCACAACCTCTGCAACGTCGGAGGCATCGGGTGATTAGAACACATGGGGGATATCGTTAATCAAGCCTTTGCTTGCTTCCTGTTGGCTTCTATCCCACAACCTACTCGAAAGACTAGTTCCAAAATAGTTAAGAGAAAGGATACACCTAGAATAGGCATATAATTCAAAGCAACCAAGATTCTTGCATTTCAATTAAGTCTTAGGATTTGCATAGCATATAGGATAGTCATTCATTCAAGCAACAATTGTTCATCTGGTTACTTGGTCTCTAATTGATATAAAACAAATAAGTTGACTCCATATCGCACTGGTCTCACATTAAATCTAATCTAATCTCTAAAACTTGCTAAATCAACCCAGTGGCTAGGCCATACAATCATGTCTCCCGGACTCGTTGGTTGCCAACTCATCCTTCATTTCCATCTTCCATAGGGACTACCCGCCATAGCTTGCTATTGGGAGACAACTAGAATAGAGAGGTGAGGGATTGGGGTGACAAACCCCGCCCTGAGTCATTGTTGCATCGTGCCTGTACAATTTGAGCGACAACAAGACACTTAGTGGCATAGTATCCAAACTAATGGCAATGGAAGCACTTGATCTTGCTTAGATCCTTCTTCTTGCCCTTCTGACTGGACTCGGCCACTCCTTGGCCATCCTTGCTCTTGGCCTTGTTGCTCTTGCTTGCGAGGGCAAAGTTCTCCTCGTCCTCTGCCTTCATCAATCTACCATCTCTGGTCGTCTCCAAATCCCTTCCTGAATGTAATCAGTCCATGCCCTTTCCGCACTGGGAAATTTTTCTCTACCACTTACTGCATCTTGGAAACCATACCAAGACTTGTGAAGTCCTAGAAGAGCAAAACTTACAAAGTCATGCTCTCGTACAGTCACGCCCACACCACCCAAATCATCTCATACCTAAGTGAACCTCGACAAATATGTGGCAATGTGCTCTCCAGCGCTCATCTAGATACTCCTTAAATTCTCCTTAAGAGCAACCTTCCTAGTAACATTGGTACTGTAATATAGATCTAAAATAATTTTGAACATCTCAAATTTGCTTCTTCTCAAGCATTTGATTAACTATATGATCTCGAACCCCTTCTAGAATAATCCTCCTTGCCTTGATATCATTCTTAGTATGTTGAGTCAATTGTTGGGGATCTTATGGTGGTGGCATAGCATTCTTGACAAACTCTACCATCCCATTATCCTCAAATACTATCATGATCCTCTCTTTCCATGGAACGAAGTTAGAGACTCCCTCTAAACAATGGTCTGATCTCAACTCTTAGAACGCTATTCTTGTTTGATGGTGTTGTCATTAATGTCAACCCCAGGGGTTTGACTAGGTTTGGCTTTGACTAAAACACCATTCATTGATGTCAAATAAGCAATGAACGCTTCCAAGTTGAAGGCTACTCTATTGGATGGTTGAAACCCCAAGTCCTAGGGTTTGGGTTCCTTGGACTGAGGATGTACCCCGACTTTGTCACGGGTTTTTGAAGTGGCAAATAATTGAATTTGTCTTGTAGATCCACGTCATTGGATTCTCCTCATCGAGGTGTTTCCAATGGTATCTGGTACGCCCCGAGAGGCCTCCTGGTTTGAGAGATATTCACATTTGAATTTAATGACCCCAATTTTTTGACTAAAACCCAAAAGGGTGGTGACTTGGCATATCTTTAGTAGTTGTTATGAATAGGCACTACAAATATGTTTGCACCCAAAAGAAGTACCCCTCACAATTTTAAAGACTAAATCCCTCACCATAAAGTCTAGTGGTCCTCTTCCTTGGGGATTAAGGTAACCTGTTTTTTTAGATATGTCAACATTATTAAAGGATGTTTTAGACCCTAAAGTCTCCTCTAACGTTCACATTTAGAGCCCTCCTTAGTCCAATCGTTTAATATAAAAATGAGACCTAATGTACTCCCATAGCACATCAAATCTCAATACATGATTTCATATTTTGGCTCTGAAATTCGGTATACCTGTGGAAGAACATTTCCGCCTACCTTAGGAATTGCAGAAGGTAAGGTTTTATTTTTTATTTTTGGTCTTTAACTTCTTTGGGATTCACTTGGATAGATTGATCTGGCAAATTTGAACTTATCCGCTCCCCAAATTAGCAAAAATTTTGAAGCACTATGCATGACTTTTCTTAGGCAACAAAGTATCTTATTGATTAGAGCTAGGGCATCCATTTTAGGAGTGGTTAAGGCTTGAAGCACTATTTTTTACTATAGCCATCAAACTTGGTACCTCAGCCTCATTTCAAGACCCTATTACAACTGCAAGTATTGAGTTTTGACCTCATTCAAATGTATTTCAGACCTCGGCCTCACTAGATGTCTCCTTTTTGAAGAGTGAAGCTTTCTAGGCATTGTGTAGTAATCAAAACAAAGGTTCTTCATTGTTTTTAATTTAACATTTGCTTGTGTACAAGACTAGGTCTTGTTTGAAAATCAAAGTAATTATATTACAGTTTGATTCTCCTTTCTTGATAATTACTTGTGATTATGTTGGCTTCTTTTACTTTTTTTTATTAACTTATTTTTCATCAAGCAGTTACCATATTATGTGTGTATGAAAATCACAAAACAAAAGACACAAGATATAGACACATGCTAGGGCAAAACCCCCCTCGAGGGAAAAACCCAGTCAAGATAATTCTTCTTTTCAATAGTACTCTTTGAGACTCTTTACCCTAGACCAAGACCAGACTTTCCCTCCACACCAAGTCAGCCTCCCAAATCTTCGACCCCTTCCAACAACTTCGACTAGGGAGCACAACAGCTTCCAACAACAGCGAAATCTTAGGAGACTTCGATCTCCCAATCCAAACCATGAAACAGAGAGAGGGAGGCACCAAAATCTCTATTTTCTTCCTCTCTATAGACTTCCCCAAACTCGCACTTCTTTCGACCTCCTAGGAACAAACTTCGCACTTCTCCAGCCCCTCTTTAGATATCGAACTTGCTTGAGAGTTGATGCTTCAAATGACTTTGACCTCCTTGTATATATAGGCTTCTTGTGGGTCGAATTAGGGTCCTTAGACTGACTTGATGTGGAGGGTATATAATTCATATTTGACTCAATATAAAACATGATTCAAAAGCCCAAAAAGGGTCTCTTTGAATGTACAATGACTCTATAAACTTAACATTAATCCTAGGATTCCACAATGGGGACTTTCACTAATACAATGATGACCCAAGCATGAAACCCGTGCTTTAATAAGTCAATGTTACAATAATAAAAATTATTTTCTTTATTCCTTTAACAATTACATTACATAATGACTCAAGTACATTATTGAAGACCGAACATAGTTACATTTTCTAACAAGTCTCTGGTTGTAGATCATTGGCCCCATCTAAGGGACAAAAACCAAAACAACAACCAATTGTGCCGACCTCTTCTAACGCTCGGCTCCCTAATTTCTTAAAGGATCTCGGCAATTATTGTTTCAGGTCCCATACATGTGTATTAGGACTTGAGTACCGTTTCTAGACTAGGGCAGCAAGCTTGTTCTCATATCTCAAGTTTCAGACCTGTGTATTAAAGGTTGATTAATAGACTTAGAAACCATTACCAAGTCTTCATTAGGGCATGTTGGGTTGTAGCAATTAACGTTCTCAATGTTTCATCATAGCAGTAGCATAGGTTCATATTAATCTTGCAAGGTCTTCGTATTCAAGAGGTAGAGCTACAGTTGCAGCACTGTAACATTTGTTATGGACACTTATGACAGTCTCAGTAGTTCTCTTCAGACCAAGGACAGAAGATGAAGTTTGTTCACCTAAAGTTGTCAATATATGACAATAATTCTCGCCAGAATCTCATTACGTATCAGTGACTATCTTCAAAAATGCACTAAGTCAATCAATGACTTCACAACCTTGGTAGGATCAAATGGACTAAGACAATCATTGACTTCAAATTCTAGTGGAATTTAAATTCTTGATATATACATATATAAGACCCTAACATGACTTTACATTTTGACACATGGACTTGAGTTCTTTGACACAGTGACATACCTTATGTGACCTTGTCCTTATGTTGCAAAATAGTGAAAACCGTGACATGATTTTGACATGACTATTTTAAAATGATACCTGAATGCTAATGAGATTTAATGTGATAGTTGAACAAAGCAGTGACTCTATGATTTTAACCTATATGATAGTTGAGTCTTGGTGTATGATCTGATATATGCAATATATGAAGATTTTTTAATATGACAATGAATATATAATTGATTACTTGGCAGTGACTTTACAAGCCTAACAAGTGGCATGACTTCACTTGATGTGATGGACAAGTATATGCAACAGTATTGTTAGTAAGTTGGCCTAGACTCACTACACAGACCTGACCTATTGACTACATGGAATGGAAAACCCTTGATAGGCATAATATATAAATATAAATAATTTATTAATAAGAGATGAAATTACAGATGATGTCGAATTACAATGGGGCTCCTGGCTTAAATACCGCCATGGACACCCTTTGGGAAAGGGCATGATCTTATGATCGTGCCCTTTCGCCTAACTAAACCTAAATTAAATAATAAACCTAATATTAACTATTTTTTTCATAACATTGCCTTCCTCTCGAAAGAATGCTTTGTCCTCAAAGCATACGTAACGACGAATGTTGTTGACAAAATGCTTCATTCTCCCAAGAAGCTTCTTCTTCGGGCAAGTCCTTCCACTTGATCAGATATTCCTTGATAGTACGATAACGAAGCTTTCTTTCTCTAGTAGACAAAATACCTTCTGGTTCTAAAATGACTCTTCCCTCATCATCTAGGGATGGAAGTGTTGTTTGCGCTATTTGATTGTTACCTAGGGCCCTTTTTAGGCAAGATACGTGGAAGACGTTGTGAACACGACTTGTCTCTGGAAGGCTTAAACCATATGCAACTTGGCTAATCTTTTTGTTGATCTGATAAGGTCCATAAAACTTTGGTGCCAATTTGTTTTTTCCTTTCTGTTTCAAGGACAATTGTTTGTATGGTTGGAGCTTAACAAATACCCATTCTCTAACTTCAAACTCTCTTTCGGTTCTGTTACGGTCTGCTTGTTGCTTCATACGATTCCTTGCATTATTTAGATTTTCTTTTAATATTTGGACGATTTTCTGGGTTTCTTCTAGTTGATCTTTAACAGCAGGTAGATTTGTTTGGACCATAGCTAGATCTTTCCATTTCGGGGGTTCATATCCATATAAGGCTTGAAATGGCATCATTTTCGCTGATGTATGATAGGTGGAGTTATACCACCATTCAACAAGGTGTAACCATTGAGCCCATTTATTTTTTTTTTCTGTAGTGTAGCAACGTAGGTAGGCCTCCAAACATTTATTGACAACTTCTGTTTGGCCATCTGTTTGTGGGTGAT
>APFE030363053.1:0-12036 GCA_000404065.3 Pinus taeda | reverse complement strand
CATAATTTTTTTACATTTATGTGGGATAATTTAAAATATAATTGGAAGTGTTAGGAGAGAGCTTTTTATTGTTTTGAAGTGATCAAAATTAGTTATAATAATGATCTCACACATCCATAAAAAAATATTTATAAACCATCAAAGAGACGCACATAAATAGTTTATATTAAGTTATGTAAGTTATATAATTTATCTTTAAATGGGTCCACATACTGATTGGGCCAACAAGTGTCAAACATCAAACCTTAACATCACATGTTGACAAGATATAATGTCCCAAGTACCTCAAGCTCTGAATTATCAAATAAGTCAAAATGCACTACAAACCATTCTATTGGATTCTATTGAGTACACATGTCCCATCAAACAGTCACCCATTGATTTCCACTAGAGCAACACATCCCATGACTCAGTAATACCTGCACAAGAATAGGTGAAATGTGTGTCAGCCATATGTAAATGTGTGTTTAACCATTCAACCTATTGAAGACAATACATGACAACATTCAATTTAGGAATTGGTTCAGATGATGCAATAAATGACACCAACACTTTAGATTCAAGTATTAAACACACCAGCCTTTTCAATTCAGGAATTAAAAACATGAAAGTACAAGGATCAACCATGAAATATTATCATCCATTTGATCATGTACAAATCAATCTAGGCCACACATTTGAATTTGGGAGATGGAAATCCATGCCAATCTTCCCTACCAATTAAATTCTATATCAAAAAACTATAAAACATCAACTCTTACTAATTTTCATTTCAAACATTCAGTCTACTCATCAGCTTTTAGAGACATACAATCGAAGTGTTCATACACTGTTACATTCACTCTATTCATATGCTATTGGAGACATACAAACAAAGTGTGTGCACACTGTTACATTCATTATATTCATCAATTGCTAGAGACATACAAACACAGTGCGTGCACATTGTTACATTCATTTGATTCATTAGTTTTTAAAGACATACATGTATGTTTTTGTTGAATAATGTTATTTTCACTGAGAAACAAGGGTAAATTAAAGCCATTATAGCCA
This sequence comes from Pinus taeda, assembly GCA_000404065.3. NCBI lineage: Eukaryota > Viridiplantae > Streptophyta > Pinopsida > Pinales > Pinaceae > Pinus > Pinus taeda. Next base: position 10,983 of record APFE030363053.1, on the reverse strand, counting down.
ATAACAATTGTTAAATAGATCACAATATCAAGAAGCATTTATATATGAATAAAAGACCCACTCATTTAAAAACCAATTTCAATGCCACTGTAACCTCAAATCTGACCCTTGCAATTCAATATCATACTATTATAATAGCAAAGAATATCCTTTCAAAGAAAAAATTCCGATGTCAGGTAGATTCATTGTCTGGTTAGAGAAGCATTTCTAAATGAAATACAAACCCACTGGTTTAGAAAATCTCTTTTAATAATTATAATATCAAATTATTACAATATGAAATTAAGCCGAGATAACTACAAGATTGCAGGGGCAGAACTACAAGGAATTATAGGACTAGCTACTTGAATTAGAGAAGAGCTGAAACTGGATAAGTTGGATATTTTGGACAAGAAACTGACATATCACACTTCCATTCAATTGATTTATGGACCATGTTGAGCTTCTGCATAAAAGGGGGCAACATTGAAGGCATGTAGTGCACCACTAGGTGTGGAAAATCCACACTGTAATAGATGTGGGAACATGCTATATTATCTCCGTTAAGGTCTATCAAGGTCCTGCATAAACTTAAAGTGAAGGCTTCAGAGTGCTATCATCCAAATTTGCATCAGTGGACCTGCCTAATAATTATAGGCCATCTAGCCTTACCACGACTATGCCTCTCTGTTTGGACTGGTAATTTTCCAAACTCAAGGGCGTCCCCTAGGTGTTGTATGCTACCAACAAACCAATAAGTTTGTAAAGAATAAAAGTTGATTGGCACACATAAAACTTAGTGTGAGTTGTTTCCCCTAAACAGCTAACAACAAGGATAAATCCTAACCTATAGTAATGATCATTGAGATCAGATTCCTCCAACAGTATAATAATGAGTGAAGAATGGAAAAAAAGAAAAGATATGTGCCTGAGGTGAATCTGAAATCAAAATAAGTATTAAGCAAACCAAACATCGCAACACATTTAACAACTATTGAGCCAATAGACTCTAAGAACCAAAGATAAGGCATAACATTGCCAAACCAAATATTATTTGAGGTTGAATTACACCACAGTGAGCGCAACATTGAAGGCATATAGTGTAGCATTAGGTGTGGAAAACCCAAACTGTAATAGATGTGAGAACATGCTATATTATCTCCGTTAAGGTCTATCAAGGTCCTGCATAAACTTAAAGTGAAGGTTTAAGAGTGTTATCATGCAAATTTGCATCAATGAACCTGCCTAATAATTATGGGTCATCTAAGCTTACCACGACTGCACCTATCTATTTGGAGTGGTAATTCTCCAGTCTCAAGGGGGTCCTCTAAGCATTGTATGCTCGCAACAAACCAATAATTTTGTAAAGAATCAAAGTTGATTGGCACACGGAAAATTCAATGTGAGTTGTTTCCCCGAAGCAGTCAACAACAAGGATAAATTCTTACCTATATTAATGATTGTTGAGATCAGATGCCTCGAACAATATAATAATGAGTGAAGAAAGACAACACTAAAAAAATATGTGCTTGAGGCGAATCTGAAATCAAGATAAGTATCAAGAAAATCAAACATCGCAACTCATCTAACAACTATTGAGCCAATAGATTCTAAGAACCATAGATAAGGCATAATAGAACCAAACCAAATATTATTTTAGGTTGAATTTCACAATAGTGGGGGCAACATTGAAGGCATATAGTGCACCATTAGGTGTGGAAAACTCAAACTGTAATAGTTGTGATAGTTTAGTTATAATAATTAGGATAGAGTAGGAACAAGAACAACAAGGCAAGAAACCTCTTACCTATATTCAACTTAGGCTTTGACTTGAAAGAACAAAAACAATTGGAACTAATAATTTGAGGACACATAAACCTATTTGGGTTGAAGAAATTGTGTTATGTCAAAGTTGTTACAAAAAGAAAAAGGAATAGATCTTCCCGATAACCCATATTTCTACCAACTAGGAATAAAATGAATGCCAATAACAATCATTTGAGGACACATAAAAATAGGTGGGTGGAGAAAACTGTGTTATGGCAAACCTGTTACAAAATTAAAAAGGAATATATATCTTCCTAATAACTCATAAAAATCATCTAAGAATCAATAAAGAAGTTAAAACCCTTCCAATGATGAGTTTCAGATCTGAGATGTATTCAACTACAATATATAGATAAAGCATTGACTGTTGTTTCTCATTGATTACAAAGGTCGATGAATTGCTTTGCTTTCTAATATAGTTGTTTAAAATCAGAATTTCATGGTAACTCCGCAGATTGTTGCAGCCATGCAAAGAGTTTCTATTGCAGATCGTACAAGGAACAGAGGAGGCAAGGGGCGAGGGGGGGCCCAACTGTGATCCAGTTCATTATATGAGGATACTGGGTTGATGTGAATGCTCCCAATGCCCCTAGTAATTTCGTTGAAAAGGACATTGTGGTGGCATATCACGTTATCTCACCATCAACCACAAAGTCGCCTTCAACCACAGTGAAAGGTGCAAGTTCAACAAAGAAAATTAGTGCCATCAGAGGTTGGACAAAGCAAGACATGCTAGCTGCAATTGATGACATTGAGGTTAAGGGACATTCAATTCATGCCTCTGCAAAAAACATGGTATTGCTGGCTCTAACATACATTATTGGATAAATGGGTTGACTAATAGAAAGCTTAGAGGGCCTGTTACACTTATGACTGGAGAGGAGGAGTCCAAGGAGGTTGAGAGGTTTAAGGAGATGACCCAATTGGGACATGTGTTAGATCTTATACAAGTTAAATCCACAGTACCTCAAATATGACAGGGGAGGCCAAACCCCTTCAAAGATGGGTTTCCTGTTAAATCTTGGTGGGGTGGATTTGAAAAAAGGTGTCCAGACCTTCTGCTACGTACAACTGAGGGCCTTGACAGAGACATGGCTTTAAATCTATGCCCTGTAATTGTGTCCAAGTTTTATAACACTCTTTCTTCTGCATATGAGCAACACTCATTTTCCCCAAACCATATATGGAATTGTGATGAAACAAGCTTATAGGTAGGAAGGAATTGTGGTATGCGGGTAATTTCCAAGAGAGGGAGCAGAAATGTGCCTAAGATTTTTGCTGAGAGCAAGGAGTGGACCACTATTCTTTCTTTTGTCAATGCAAGTGGTTTTTCAATCCCAAGATTTTATCTATTCAAAGGTAAAACACAACTAAAAAAATACATACAGAACTGTGAACCAGGTGCACGCAAGGCTGCACATCCCCATGCATGGATGACAAAGGAACAATTCCTGAATTAGCTTTGTCACTTTTCTACATCTGTATCAGGTGGTGTCTTGCCTGAAAGAAACATCTACTTCTTTTAGTTGGCCATGGAAGCCACATGGTTGTGCAGACAATTGAGGAGGCCAAAAATTTTGGCGTTGACCTGTTAACATTTCTAGCTCATACAACTCACAAATTGCAACCCCTTGATTTTAGTGTGTTTGGGCCTTTCAAGAATTATTCCAGGGTCAAGCGAGATTCGTGGATGGAAAAGAATCTAGGGGTGGAAGTAAAGAGGTTTGAGCTAGTTGAGCTTGCAAGTAAAGCATTTAAAAGGGCTCTCACACCTTCTAATATCAAGGTTGTATTTAGGAGGACTGGTATATGGACACTTAATGTTGATGCTCTTATGCATGATATTGGTTGTAGCCAAGCATTTTATGTGGAAGGTCAAGAAGTAGAGAACTTACAAGACCATGTTGATGCCCAAGAAGATGTTGCTTCTGTTGACGGTATAATGTCCATTTATGAAGGGAACTTATATGGACGATGAAAAACATGTGAGTGAGGCATATTTCAGTCATGAACTAATTGCCAATATCATGGAGGTTGTCATGCCCACTAAACCACTTTCCAATTCTACATGTGATATTCCATATGAGGCAGTTGATGAAGCGAATGAAAATGCAAAATTGATTTCAAATGATAATGCAACAGGATTAAACAATGAGCAATTGTGCATGCCAGCGCAGGTAAGCCCACCATCTGGTTGGTAGAGGCCATGATGAATATCAACACACATAATATGTCTACCACCAATGAGGAAAGCATGGACATGCCTTCACAACCATCAGAGTTCAACATCGAACTTGTTCATTATTTTGTGGAAAATGGTTCACTAGAAGAGGAGACTATTCAAGATGAAGTACTTGAAGAAGCCAACAATGGGGACCAACTAGTTGTATCGGAGGTTGAATGCCAAGTGTTATATCCTGGGGAGCATGGGACAAAAAATCAAAGAATACTTGGTGCATTCCTAAAGCTACCAATAGAGAGAGTGAAGGCCTCATCAAGGCACTCAAATACAGATTGTCCTCGTTTGGGGAGGAGTTCACAGTTGCTCACATATGAAGATTATATGAAATTATTGTTTGAGTCTGGACCTAAAAAAAAAATGAAATTCAAGAAACTAAAAAGAGAAAGAAGGAGTTGCCCAAGGACAAGAGAGCTACAAGGATTGCAATAGTAGAAGCTCGATGACAGGAAAGGTTGGAGAGACAAAAGGCAAGGGAAGATAAGGAATATGAAAAACAATTGGCAAGGCAAGAGAGGGAGGAATGAAATGTTCAAGAAGTTTTGGAAAGAGGAGGAGGGTTGACAAGTAGGGAAGGCTATGGTCTAAGTAGAAAACGTGGTCTAAGGGAAGGCTATGGGACATTCAATTTGTGCCTCTGCAAAAAAGCATGGTATTGCCGCCTCTAACATACATTATTAGATAAACGAGTTGACTAGTAGAAAGCGTAGAGGGCGTGTTACACTTATGACTGAAGAGGAGGAGTCCGAGGAGGTTGAGAGGTGTAAGGAGATGGCCCAATTAGGACATGTGTTAGATCTTATACAACTTAAATCCACAGTAGCTCAAATATGTCAGGGGAGGCCAAACCCCTTCAAAGATGGGTTTCCTGGTAAATCATGGTGGGGTGGATTTGAAAAAAGGCATCCAGACCTTCTGCTACGTACAACTGAGGACCTTAACAGAGACATGGCTTTAAATCTATGCCCTGCAACTGTGTCGAACTCTGATAACACTCTTTCTGCTGCATATGAGCAACACCCATATGCCCCAAACCATATATGGAATTGTGATGAAACAAGCTTATAAGCAGGAAGGAATTGTGGTATGCAGGTAATTTCCAAAAGAGGGAGCATAAATGTGCCTAAGCTTTTTGCTGAGAGCAAGGAGTGGACCACTATTCTTTCTTGTGTCAATGCAAGTGGTTTTTCAATCCTAAGATTTTATCTATTCAAAGGTAAAACACAACTAAAAAAGTATATACATAACTGTGAACCAGGTGCATGCATGGTTGCACATCCCCATGTATGGATGACAAAGGAACAATTCCTGAATTAGCTGTGTCACTTTGCTACATTTGTATCAGGTGGTGTCTTGCCTGAAAACAAACACCTACTGATTTTAGCTGGCCGTGGAAGCTACATGGTTGTGTAAACAATTGAGGAGGCCAAAAATTTTGGGATTGACTTGTTACATTGCTAGCTCATACAACTGACAAATTGCAACCCCTTGTTGTCAGTGTGTTTGGGCCTTTCAAGAATTATTCCAGGGTCAAGCGAGCTTCGTGGATGGAAAAGAATCTAGGGGTGGATGTAAAGAGGTTTGAGCTAGTTGAGCTTGTAAGTAAAGCATTTAATAGGGCTCTCACACCTTCTAATATCAAGGTTGGATTTAGGAGGACTAGTATATGGAAACTTAATGTTGATGCTCTTATGCATGATATTGGTTGTAGCCAAGCATTTTATGTGGAAGGTCCAGAAGTAGAGAACTTACAAGACCATGTTGATGCCCAAGAAGATATTGCTTCTGTTGAAGGTATAATGTCTATTTATGAAGGGAACTTATATGGTGATGATGATAAACATGTGAGTGAGACACAGTTCAGTCCTGAACCAATTGTCAATATCATGGAGGTTGTCACACCCACTGAACCACTTGCCAATTCTACATGTGATATTCCATATGAGGAAGTTGATGAAGCGAATGAAAATGCAAAATTGATTCCAAATGATAATGCAACAAGATTAAACGATGAGCAATTGAGCATGCCAGCCTAGGTAAGCCCACCATCATGGTTGGTAGAGGCCATGATGAATATCAACACACATAATGTGTCTACCACCAATGAGGAAAGCATGGACATGTCTTCACAACCATTAGAGTTCAACATCGAACTTGTTCATTATTTTGTGGAAAATGGTTCACTAGAAGAGTAGCCTATTCAACATGAAGTACCTGAAGTAGCCAACAGTGGAGGCCAACCAGTTGTACCAGAGGTTGAATGCCAAGTGTCAGCTCCTGGGGAGCATGGGACAAAAAATCAAAGAATACTTGGTGCATTCATAAAGCTACCAATAGAGAGAGTGAAGGCCTCATCAAGGCACTCAAATGCAGATTGTCCTCGTTTGGGGAGGAGTTCACAGTTTCTCACATCTGAAGATTATATGAAATTATTGTTTGAGACTGGACATAAAAAAAATGAAATTCAGGAAACTAAAAAGAGAAAGAAGGAGTTGGCCAAGGACAAGAGAGCTGCAAGGATTGCAACAACAGAAGCTCGATCAAAGGAAAGGTTGGAGAGACAAAAATCAAGGGAAGATAACTAATATAAAAAACAATTGGCAAGGCAAGAGAGGGAGGAAAGAAAGGTTCAGGAAGTGTTGGAAAGAGGAGGAGGGGTGACAAGCAGGGAAGGCTATGGTCTAAAACAGTTTAAGGCAAATAGGATGATTTTCAACATGTTGGACCACATTCTGGAGCAAACACCATCATAGTAAGAGTTGATTAACATCCAACTCCCCCGTTATCAGCCAGGGGTTGTGCCCACTTCATAAACCCCTACCAATGCAGGTTTAAATCCTAACTGTGTTTATATGACACCTCCACTCAATGCTGGGGTCAGTAACACAAGTGGACAATTGGGCTACTTAGTCCCTCCATGGCTACAAGGAGCAAATTGGAGTCAAGGATATGCTAACATTCAAGCACATCCTAATTAACCAATCTTGGGTAGTCCACGATACTTGGGTCAGGGAGGAGACTCAATAATTTTGGGAAATGCTAGAAATGAAGGCCATCAAGCATAGGGGTAGCATGAATTAATTTTTGTAACCACATCGCAATGTGAATTTTGTAACGATGGAATATGTTGCTTGCTTTCGTTGTAGAAGCTAAACTTATACACAATTAAGGATTATCGAGTTCATCAAATTGAGAATAATAAAGTGCTTTAACCAACCATATTTATTTGAACATAAATTACATTAAATTTCTTTCAACAAAAATAAATAATGTTTTGGTTAGCATAGATAAATAATGTTGTGGTTAAAAGGACAGAAATCCATGTTCACTGAGTGGTTTTACTTGGCACCTATCATCATATTTCAATCTTCCATCAAACAAAAATTGTTTCACCGTGACGGAAACATCCTGAAGAGATATTACTCTGACCTATAATGTTAAATGTCGCTCCGAGACCATCTTGTTTGGACTTTTCGACACTCGGAGGTGGATTGTTGAAGTAATCATACATTTTTTGCACTTATTAATCGTCCCTTTTTTCGTTAGTGTGATCGTCTTCATATCTTCTTTTGCTACTCTTCTTCGTTTTCATTTTCTCTGTGTCATTTTATCATAATTTTAAATAACAATAAAAATTATAAGAAAGCAAATAGATGTTAAATACATTTGGATTATGTTAAATAAGCTTCTTGAGGTATCAAAATAAATAGTTACTTTTAAACTTCTCCTTTTTCCCTATCAATTTGTTATTTTATTTATTGAATAAAACATTGTAAAATGCCACTTCCTTTCTTCTACCTACTCAAAAAGGAAGAGCGATCATTGTAGTTCAGGAAGAGTGGTCATTATAGTTCATAATTTAATTGTTTCATTTCACTAACATATTTGTTAGCTTTGTGATTGTGTTAAATCATTTTATTTGTTTCTTTTAGGGTGGTTTTAAACCTTTGAATTCATTTATTATCTATTTATATACATTTTGAGTAATGTCTAAATTCTATATATTTTATATTGTTTTCCTTACATTTTAAATGATTAATTGCTCAAAGCTGATATGATTGAGCATCTTAGATTTCTACCAGTAGCTATAATTATATTTAATTCTTTTCATAAAAACTATTAAATATAACGACTGTTTCATTTTTTAAAATTATCTTGTTTTATTAGCTTTAATGTATTATTTTAATGATTTATAACAATAATGAGATTCATATATTTGAATAGAAATAATGATAGCAACAAAAAAAATAATAAGTAAAATTAGTATTAAGAAAATAATACATTCATTATAAAGAGAATAATAATTATAAAAATAGAAAAGCATAAGTAATTTAGAATAATATGACATTTAAAATAATATTAGTACAACTATATAAATTAAATGGTTAGTAATACTTATAAGTATTCAATAATGATAAGCATCAAAATATCTTTTTATAATACATTTCATATTATCATAACTAAATAAAATCATAGAAAAATTATAATATTCTTTTAATTTAATATTATTATTATTAAGAAGAAGAAATAAAAAATTATAATTGATGTCTAACTAGGCTGAGAGATTTGTTTGCCACACTAAAGAGATTAATGTATTAAATGGATAAAGTTACATAGCCACAATCATAAATCCACAAACATGCAAATAAAAGTTGATTCATATCCGATGGATTACAACGTACAAAAGAGGAAGGAGTGTCCTCACAGTCGGAAGGCACAACGGAGATGAGGGAAACAACTCAGGATCCGTATTAAATGGAGAGAGTCACATAGCCACAAGCATGGAAATAAACGTTGATTCATATGCCATGGATTATAAGGCACAAATGAGGAAGGAGGGCCGTTAGAGTCGGAAGGCACAATGGAGATGAGGAAACAACTCAGGGTCCCAGAGAAGGCTGCTTGGTCTAATGCTCGAGAGAATAATGAGGAGCAATAACTCGTTGGTTTCACATGACTTTCAATTTTCTAATTATGTGATTAGTTAATTATGTCATATACAAAGAATAATGAGGAGCAATAAGCTGTTGGTTTCAAATGAATCTTAATTTTCTAATTATGTGATTAGTTAATTATATCTTGTAATTGCTAACATTTCATAAATCAAAATTTATCTATTGATTTTTAATTTGTCACAGGTAGTCTCAACTATTGATGGACACTTAAAAGTATATAAATACAACCTTAGTTTTATTATCTAGCAATGAGGTTGTCACATGCATTCTCAATCATTAATTCACACTTGAAAATTATATAATGCAATCCTAATCTTACTATTTAGCAATGAGGATTTTGGGTATTAACCATTGATTGACACTTGAGAGGTAATTTAACTATAATTAAACTATTTGAACTTTGGTCTTAAATAGAATGTTGTTGTTGTTTTTTTTGTTGGAATCTGTAAACTATTCTTTTGTAAATTAGATGTTAAATAAATTTTGTGTCACCCTGGATGAATGAAACGAGCTTGAATTCATCTTAACCCTGGATCTATCAAGTATTAAGAGGGATCAATCCCTCAAAACCGGCTTGAATCCATCATTTAGAGGGATCAAATCCCTCGAGGTGAAAATCCTTTCTCAAGTTTTTAGCTCAAAGTAGAGGTTTTCACCTCAAAAGATTCAAAATAAAGGTTTTCACCTCGAAATATTTGATCCCTTTAGACTCTTAGTAGATGTGGTGTTAACATGGACCGTGTTTGGGTACATCTCAATACTTATTTTATGAGAGTAAGAGGACTTAATCACAATACTTGATCAAAACGTTTCTATGGTTATTAAAAAATTGTATGACTTCATCAACTTTGGAGGTTAAGTATTGTGAAGTAAATGAATTTTTTTTATTGCTTAAATCATGAGACATGCATATTTAATGGATTCTTGCTATGGATGGAAAAATGGGTGAGTGGATATATGGTAAGTTAAAACAAGTGAGATTTTTTTTAAATTTAGAGTTTTGTTGTTATTCACTTTATATATATACTTAACGATTATTATAAAATATTTGAAGAGCGTTAATAGAAGAATGCACTTAAAACTTTAAGATTTCAAATTGTGATCCCAATATTAAGGATATATCTGAAATGTTAGATTGGATATAGTGTAACATACTTATTTATTTTAGAACTCTTCCTTGTTTAAAGATATTTGAAATACTTTGACTATCTTTTAAAATTATAATTTTAAAACAGTTTAATATAAACTATTTATATATATTTTAATATGTGTGGATATTGATCTTAATAGAAATTTTGAAACTAAATGTTATTGAACCATACTAATTTTTAAATAAATTGAATTAATTTGAATTATTAACATTCTTACAAAAGCAAATTACTACTCGCTGAAAGTGAAAAAAACCAAGAAATAAAAATATAGGAAATTTAAATTCATTCACTTTTATATTTAAAAGTTAACAACTATATGGATTTTTTTGCTTTTGTTAATGTTAAAATAAAATAAATTTGTTTATTTTTAATTTGAAAAAAAAAATTAATATAACAAAAATTGCTAAAATATTTTTTTGTTTAATTAATGCTAAATTTTGTGGGTTCACTACTTGTCTCACTTCGAGCTAGTTGTTGTTACATTTCTAATAATAATGAAAGAAATAAACATTTATGAAAAATGCCATATCCAACTATTTTATTTAATAAAAAAAAACAAAACATTCTGAAAAAATAAATATAAAAATTAATGTTTTCTTTAAAAAATATAAAATATCATAAAGTAAAATGTAATAAAATAAAAAATGTAATAACAAAGGTGACTTCTCAACCTTCAAAGTGAATATATGAAGTACACCCGTTAAAAGGTAAAAAAATAGTTTTCTTTTGTGTTCAATTATATTTAAACATTTATAAATTCTTTGAAAACATATTTAGATTCATAAAAAATAATAATATATTTGACATAATTTATACATTTGTTTATTTTTAT
>APFE030363051.1:15734-52365 GCA_000404065.3 Pinus taeda | reverse complement strand
GCACTCTGTCTTAGCACTGTATTACAACAACTCTATCTCAGCACTGCTGTGCATAGAGCTTCATTCATGTGAGCTATGCTGCTGCACATTCTTTCTCAAAAAACAGAAATTACATTTCAGCACTTCTGTGCTGTATCGCAGAGAGATTAACGCTGTTGCCACACACTCAGAGAAACAGAACTGCTGTTTTTTTCTGCTTGATTAATCTCACTGGTACATTAACAGAACTGTTGTGCGTTCATATTTATAGGAAAACAAATATCTGATTTAAACAATAAACTAGACAAAATATCTGCTGATATTTATCTACGTATTTATTGCAGAAGAGGCGGTGAGGTGGTGATGAGTTTATCGGTGGAAATAAGTCGGTTGCAGGGGAATTTATTTCTGCACATTTAATGCTGATTTAAAGTGCAAAAATATCAGAAGATTTTTGCGGCTTCCAGATAACTGCTGAAGATCAGATTCTATGAATTTAATGCACATCAATGTGCAAAATATCAGCAGTAACTTTGCGGCATCGAACAGGCTGGAACATTTACGGGAAATCAGATTTCTGTCCAGCTGTTCATTGTTTGCAGTTGGAATTAATTTCCAACAAATAAACCATGTGAAGGTATTTAAACTTTTATTGTATAATGAGCATGTTTATATCAATAGCGGATTATTTCTCAAATATTCAGCAATCCCACGAGGCACTCATATCTGTTTCATTGCCAAATATTTGAGAAATCAACAATCAAAATAAGCTCAGAGTGACCCAATAACTCTGTTAAAATAACTTCACATATACATACTCTAAAATCGACTTTTGCTAAAATATAACTTAATTGAACCTCACTCAACTTAACTCAATTAACAATTAACAGACTCTCCAAATTTAACCAACTCTTCCCTGCCCACGTGTTTATGATTTCCAACCGCACCCTTTCCATTATCTTCATAGTGAGTCACAGTGCGCTGGCCCTAGCGTAATAGCTAAGGTTATGGATTCAATACTGTCATTGGGAAGCGCGCGGTTCTTGTATGGTAAACATAGCCTTTGTAAACCTTTTCACACCAATTGAATGCGTTACAACATTGTGTTCATTGGTATGAGACACTCTCTTGCAAGTTGACAAATGATCCCTTTGCATCATAGTGGCCGTGCCATGGCACCCTATTATATTACTGCTCTTATCATTCATGAGTTATGTTATGCTTCCTTTAAACTTTGTTTGTGTATGAACTCTGTCAAACTGTATGTACGTGCGCAAGACCGTATTATTCCTTCACGGCAACATATGGCCGCCCTTTGTTGGCTGACGCTCACTTTCTGTTCAATCCAAACAAAATTTAACGAAACATTATGATACCTTTGAATGCACTAGCACCATATTTTTTCTTTTCCATCGTATATCCTTGTGCATCTCCCTGTGGTAATCATTATAACCCTTATGACGATCTGTGCATCATTATAACCCTTTGTGTAGTCACATCATTTCGTCCTCTATAGTCACATCATTTCATCTTCTATGGCATCCATAAAATGTGGTTTGCCTCGACCTTTTAAATATGCATGTTTTATAATGCTTGGCATTGCTGGCATATCACTTCCTTTTTTTTGCAAGGTCAAGTTGTTTTGTAACATTTGCATATTTAGACATATACTGAATTTGTGTTGCAACGTTAAGTTCTGCACAAAAGGGTCTTATGCCATTCCCTTTGCATAGATTATTGTTCCTTATTATCCCAAGTCTTTGTCACACTTTTGGATCGCAAGAACTCTCAAATGGGCTTCATTTCATGCATCGTCCTCTATGTATAGCTCGTTGCATTGTCTAATCACCGTGGGTTTTATTACGTGCATTGTCTAATCGCCGTGGGTTTTATTACCCATTGTGTGCGGCCTAGAAAGAGACTTCAATTATGATAGTTATTGAATTATATACTTTGTCTTTTGTGTCTTTGTGATGTATCATCAATCCTTTCATGGCATGGTTCGGATATGTTTTCCATAGCTCACCCTCCATTCCCTACCATAACCTAAATTAGTTAAATGGTGCTACACACGATAATATTTTATAATTTAAATACTAAAGCCTTGGATGGTAATAATGATCAAGAATGCATACATAAGTTCCAAGGCACATGCCAATGGAATATCCGAAAAGCAATAGGTTACTAATGCACTTTTGATATAGTGATATCCCATGCATAGTGGAGTTAAGATTTTATCAACCAGAGAAACTTGACTAATATGTGGAATGCATTTCATTGGGACATAAGGCTTGTGAATACACAAGATGATCTTTGTTTTTTTGATAATGATAATCTAACCCTAATACATTAAATAGAATGATAATCAAGATGAAGTACATAGGGCACATGCAATAAGCATTATGAAAGTGTAAGCATCAATAGGTTTGGAGACATAGACAAACTAGTTAAACCTTGAGAGGGAAAGGAGGGGACCCAAAATTTGGATGGGTGTTATTGTAGGGACTACAAAACTTTGGAAGAAGTGACTTTGAACTCCTCAATAATATTGAAAACCCTTACCACAACTTTTCCCTTAATAGAGAACTAGTTGAGTTCAACATTTGCTTAATTAGACTTGAATCCTAGATTGGGAGTAGGGACTCTCATAAGCCAAGAATTCCCCTTATATAAGACCTTATATACAAGGTTCTTTTCACTCTTCAATGCATCACTAATGGGCTAGCCATGAACAATCAACATCAATTATGGATCTTATGCAGAGATCTAGAAATCAATAAAGAACATGTTTAGTTTTGGAAATCCTACACTTATTGTCTTAAGAACCATAATATTAATATAAATGACAAAGACAATGAACCCCTCTTTTATCTAAAACCTTTTGAGTATTATGACCTCAAAGTTGCATACACGGCACTAGCTATGGAAGATAATGACCAACCACCATTGTGTTGGTGGAAACCTATTTGGATGTTTAAATTCCCTACGAAAGCTATAATATTTATGCGGCTTCTTCTAAACAATAGTGTTCTCGCATTGGGATTTTGTAGAAAATAAGTTTAAAATTCCTTATAAGGTGTTATATGTACAAAGAAAATCTTGAATAAATTTTCCGTATAATTAGTCCTTTTCTATAATCAAAACAGGTTTAGAAAAAAATATAAGGTTCAACTAAACTTTCCATCTCCTAAGCAAGGAAATCAATAAAACAAACCTCAAGAAACTTGGTTTAGAACAAGGGAAAAAAATCCTTCCAATAATTACTCCTATGAATTTGGCTGGCCAAAAAAGATAAATATTTTGAACAAAAGGACATCATGCCCCTCATATGTGCCACTCAAGCTCTCAATATCTTAATCTCTTTCCCCCAACATTTGACTACTCATGTTCACTCTCAAGTTTCAACATAACATATAAATGAGTCCTTCGATGGGAATAAGTTGATGGGGCCTCTTAGGGAAATACTCCTTGAAGAACACTTGGGGGAGTCATATTTCTTTACTTTAATAATTCTATTTCTTTTATATGAGTGATTGGTCATGCCACAAATAATTTTAGTGAGCTCATGCCACTTAAGTTGGCCTTCATATTATACCTCAAAAAAGAAATTAAATAACTACACATTTTAAATTACTCCCGGTTAGTTATTTAATGAAATTGTATTCTTGAAAACTTCTACTTCCACCTTTATTTTTAGATATAAACAACATTATATTGTTTCTCTTATATCTCATTTTCACATGTCTACCTCGGAAAAAAACACTAAAGTTTATGGGATCTAATAGGTCACTGAGTCAAACCAAGGAAAACTTTATTCTCAATTCAATGAATCTCAAATTTAACTTCCATACTTTTTCATATGTTCTAGATGAATGACTTGAATGTGATTGACGTGTAAAGATGTATCTTGATGGATAATTTAGCTATTGCATCTAATTTGTCTCTCCTCATAGAACACACATCATTTTTCTTTCAAGCTAAGATAACTTTCTTAGCTGAAATTTCTTTTTGAGGAAGATGTTTTCGAGAGATGATGTATGGTCATTTCTGTAAAGGCTTTATAGAAATAGTTGAAATACCTTTTGGTATATATTTCTTATAATTTATTATCTTTAATAAAATTGTTATTTTTTTTTTTTCTCAAAGAGAGGAATCATTTTAAATTATAAACCTTTATTTGCTGGTAGTGTTATGGTAATTATTTTTAAAATGGTAAGTAAACCACATATATATATATAGAAAAAAAAAATATATATATATATATATATATATATTAAAGTTATCATAAATATTCTTTTGGGGCATATAATAGATGGTGATGGGTTGTATTGTTTGGTCACTCCGGGATGTGAAGGTCATCAATCTGAAACTTCTACCATTATTGTGGCTTAGGCTCGCTCTGGTATCAGAGTGATTTTGATGGCTTAGATGCCCCTGGGTCATGTTTTCTAAAGCCAAAGGTTATGAATGTTGCAGATAATGGAAAATATGTAAATATGGCGAGATTCAGTTGACTACAGCGTTAGACTAGGAATTAGTTCCTATTTCATAGGCAGTTATTCTATGTTCCCTACTTGTGTGAAAGCTATATATATATTTTTATGTAAGATGAAAGGTGTAGAGTTTTCTGCCAGAAACAGTCTCCACGTGGAGCTCTTCACTTAAGAACTGCCTAATTTATTAATAAAGTTAATTCTTCAGTTTTTAACATAGTTTTAGAACTGCAGGGCTGGTGAGTCAAATCCAATATGCTTTGAGAATTCACTGAGTGTCTAGGTGATGGAAGAGAGTTCCCCTGGTGGCTGGTGTGAAGAAATCCGGGTAGGGTGAGGAGATGGAGCAGTGGCATGTTTTTTTTTTTTAATTTTATTCATAGTCATCATCGCCCTTCTTGAAGGAAAAAGGGCGCTATTCATTATGGATCTTAGAGGAGAAATGACTATGATTTCTCATCTCCTTACAACGATTTTCATTATCGCCCCCAAACATCGTGGATCTCAGAGGAAAAATCACGTCGGCCTGTCAAAAAACAAATTGAGCGAAGGTGACCACGTGTTTTGATGCTGCGCTGAGGTGAAAGTTGCTGGTAGATTTAGCGACGAGGTAAATTGACCTGCAGGCTGACAGAAGTCGCGCCAAAGAGCCCGTCGTTGGTGGTTTTGTGTTTTCTGCTGTTGGCAGCATAACAGAGGCGAGAGGGGTGTCGACGTAGCGGAAGAGAGGACCCTGGCGGCTACAAGAAAATCGCGGATCCCGTTCTGATGGATCGTAGCTACACGGTAACTCCAAGCATTTTTTTTTTTTGTCGTATTTGATCCCGTTCTGATCGATCGATATGCCCAACTTTGCTGCTATGTCAATCAGGGGGAGTGTGTTCAAATCACCGTTTTTTGTACAAGGTTGAAGGCATAGAAGTTTGAGGTGATACTTGCTGAAGAAGGAGAAATTGCTAGAGGGATTTAGTGTCGACTTCAAGTTTATGGCAATCATGGTCATGCTGATAAGAAAACTTCAAAAATTTCGACACAGTAATTGTTGGTATCCTCATGGTGCTAGCTAGGTGTAGTAGAAGAGTAGTGGTGCCTCCACGCAAGATCGATGGTTCCTTTATTCAGCTGGATCTGCAACCAAACATCAATCAGATTGGGCTCGACTTGGAGGCTCAGTGCATGGTAATGGTGTGGCCGAGCGATTGTAACATTTTTTTTAATGTTTTGGGATTATAAAATTTTGGTTGCATACATTTAAAAAGGGGGAAAGTTTTTTTTAAGGGATGGAGTTTTTGTTTTTTTAATTAAAAAAAAAGGGTTTTTTTTTTTTCTAATTGAATTTAAAAGTTCTCTTTATGAATTAAATTGAATTGGGGCATATTGGTTTGTGCAATCAAACTTGGTGCCTTGAAATTGTTTGTTGTAGATAGGATAGATTTAGTTTTTTTTGCTGGAGGTCATTTTCTTTTATTGTCACGATGAATAATCAAATGGCAGAGGCTTATCTAAAAAAGAGAAATAAGCTCGACGTTCCAATTATTCCAGTTGAAAATTTAAGTTGCAGACCTTGTTGGAGGGGAAAAATGTATGGGTGATTGCAACCGGTGATGAGTTGAAACTGATCCTAGCTACAAGTGGAACAAGGACTACGAAAAGAGGGAGAATAAGGCAAAAGTATTGTTCAAAGGATCTGTGAAAGATTGCATCATTCCTCATATTAGAGAATGTAAATCTGTAGGAGACATCTAGACAACTCTCAGAGACTACCAGATCAAGAACACAAATAACCTATTATTCCTAAATAGAAAGATTCTTTCCATTAAAATAGATGGGAATGAATCAGTAACATTGTTCATCTCTCGTATCAAGGAGCTTAAGAATAAGTTGGGTGACATTGGTGAAATAGTATCACACACTCATTTAGTCACGATTACCATGAATGGTATGATTGACGACTATCATATGTTCATCGTTGGGTTGAATGCAAGAGAAAAATCCCCCAAGTTTGAAGAATTGACAGGGATCCTAATGCAGGAGGAGGAAAGGCAGATGATCCTGAAACCCCAAAGCTCAAATCTTTCCCTAATGGAAAAGAAGCAGCCTTTCAGAGGAAAGACAAATGCAGCACACAAAAGAGGAGGAACCCCACAAAGAAATCCACCTCCATCTCAAGGTATGTCTTCAAACATAACTGATTCAAGACCAAAAACCTTAGATCTTCCCCTAATGGAAAAGGAGAAGCCCTTCAAAGGAAAGAAAAATATAGCACACAAAAGAGGAGGAACCCCACAAAGAAAGCCACCTTCATCTGAAGGTATGTTTTCTAAAAGAACTGATTGAGGACCAAAACGTTTTTATTATGGCAAAGTTGGTCATGTAGCTAAACATTGTGGGGAGAAGAAGTTTGATGAAGGTCAATAGAGACATAAGAAGCATGCAGACTGTCTAGCTGATGTAGATCATAATTCGAATATTAGATTGTTCGTATCTAATTCTATGCTATCAACTAAGGAGGATGAAGCATAAATCTGGTTCGTTGACTGAGGAGCCTACTCCCATATGACAAGTAAGAGGCAATGGTTTAAAAATTTCAGAGAATCCAACACTAGTATGAAGGTCTACCTTGCAGACAATAGAGGGTATGAAATCGAGGGATATGGTGATGTCCCTTTCATACTGTCTGATGAAAACATTAGGCATATTCATGATGTTACGTATATACCCAGGATAAAAAAGAACGTGATTTATGTATCTAGAATAACAGATCAAGATCTTAAGGTAGAGTTATTTAAATCTTATTGTGTAATTAATGGCTTGCTAGATCAGATGAAGTCCATTGCAACAGGTGTAAGTGTAGGAAGATTGTATAAACTAGATGTGAGAAGTGTGTCACATCAAGCGTTGGCATCATCATCCATGTCTGTAGAGAATCTATGGCATCAAAGATTTGTGGATATAAACTTCAGTGACCTACTACTTCTTCAAAAAAGAGTACGGTGTCTCAATATTTTAAAGAGTATGCATGTTGACTGTGAAGCATGTTCCCCTAGTAAATTACATAGAGATCAATTTCCTACTATTGTTGATAGGAAGTAGAGGGATATACTTGAATTTGTACGCACTAATCTATGTGTGCCAATGTAGACAAGGTCGTTAGGATGGGCCTACTATTTCATTATTTTTGTTGATGAATGTAAAAGGTTCACTCGGGTGTATTTCCTTATGCAGAAAATTCATGCTTTTTAATACTTCAAGCAATTTAGAGGTATGATTGAGAAGCAAACAAGAAATTTCATCAAAATTCTTCGCTCAGACCAAGGTGGAGAATCAAGAAGGATGACTTCATCAAATACTACAAAGAACACAAAATACAACAATAGTTCACAACACCCTCAGCAAAACGAGGTTGCGGAAAGGAAAAACATAACCCTCATGGAGTGTGTCCGCAGTATGTTGAAAGGTAAGAATCTGACCAATGGTTTTTGGGCATAAGTTGTAAAGATTGGAGTGTATCTTAAGAATAGGAATCCTACTAAGTGTTTGGATTATAAAATCATTTCAAAGCATTGTTTGGCTTCAAGCATGCAGTAAGTCAACTTAAAGTCTTTGAATGTAAGGATTTTTCTCATGTCCAGAAAGAAGATAGGAAGAAGTTAGATTCAAAATCCATTAAGTGTACTTTTGTTGAATATTGTAGTGAGTTTAAGGCTTATAAGTTGCTTAATCCTTCTACTCACATGGTGTTTGCAAGCATAGATGTGGTATTCCATGAACAAGTAGATGATGGGAACCTTGTTCGTAGTGATGATGAATGGCTTGTTTCATTACTGTTATAAGAAGGTGATGAAACAAGGGCTGGTGATAAACAACAACAGTAATAGCAGCAGCAAGAGAAAGAAGAAGTGGTTGATTAAATCGGGTTTGAAACTAGTCCGCAGAGGGGAGATCAAAACAGGTTTGAAGCCACTCCACCACTCAGGAGATTAGGTAGGAAAACTCAATTTCTAGCAAGATATAGGGATAATTATTTTATAACTAGTATGCTAAGTGTTGTTGAATCCTCTAATTATAAATAATCTAGTCAATACAGTGAATGGAGGGTAGTCATGGAAGAGGAATATGAATCAATACTTAAAAACAAAACTTGGGATCTAGTCGAATTACTGAAGGAAAACAATGCATAGGTTATAAATGGTTATACAAGTCTAAATTTAAAACGGATGGGAGTATAGAAAAATACAAAGCTATGCTAGTTGCAAAGTGGTACTCGAAGAAGGATGGTATTCACTATGAGGAAACCTTCGCCCCTGTAGCTAAATTAAACATAATCAGGATGTTAATTTCTTTAGCTACCAAACATCATTTGATGATACACCATATAGATGTGAAATCTTCATTCTTAATTAGCAAATTGAAAGAAGAAGTGTATTTAGCACAAGTTGAGGGGTTTTTTAAACAAGGGGAAGAACATTTAGTCTGTATATTGAAGAAAGTATTGCATGCCCTATAACAGGCACCTAGGTCACAATATGACAAAATTGATTCATTTTTCCTACAACATAGTTATAAAGGAAGCAAGAATGACCCTAATCTATACACCGTGTTTGACAAAGAGGGGAGAATTCTTTTGATTTCTTTATATGTAGATGACCTTGTCATTACACGAAATGCAGATGAACTCATTAAAGAAATCAAAGAGAAGATGTCATAGGTTTTTGAGATGAAAGACCTTGGAGAGCTACACTATTGTTTGGGTCTGGAAGTCTAGAGGGATTCTGGCCAGACTTTTCTATCACAAGGTAAGTATACCAAGAGCTTACATAAAAATTCAGAATCAATCAGTCCAAAGCTGCAATAGTGCCTTTACAATAAAATACCAAACTTCAGAATGATGATGGTCCTAAGGAGGAAAATGCAGCATTGTATAGAAAACTGGTTGGGAGTCTAATCTACTTGACTACAACTAGGCTGCACTTGGCTTATGCAATCAATGTATTGAGCCAATTCATGTCAAAACCTCTTGAGAGTCATTAGGTTGCAGCAAAATGCGTCTTAAGGTATCTTGAAGGAACCTTATATTATGGTATTAAATATATTCATTCATGTGATGTTAAATTGGTAGGTTTTTCAGACTCCGATTGGTATGGAAATGTAGATGACAGATGATCCATAACAGGCTATGCATTTAGCATTGGGTCCTTAGTCATTGGGTGGAGTAGCAAAAAGCATAATAAAATATCCTTGTCTTCAGCAAAAGCTGAGTATCAAGCGATGTGTGTAGCAAATTGTGAAGCATTTTGGTCGAGGAGACTTCTCCATGATGTTGGAGAAGAACAGAAGGTTGCAACAGTTATCAAATGTGACAACCATAGCTCTATCAAACTTGCAAATAATCCAGTATTTCATAAAAACACAAAGCACAATGATATTCAGTTTCATTTTGTTAGGGAGAAAGCTCAGTCAAATGAAACCCATATTGAATAGTGTAATACATGTGAAAATGTTGTTGATATTTTGAATAAACCTCTTGGTAGAATCAAATTTGAATTGTTTAGGGAAATGTTAGTAATACTTGTGAACCTTTTCTCCATTAAGGGGGAGTGTTGCAAATAATGGAGACTATGTAAATCTAGAGAGATTCGTTTCACTACAACCTTATATTAGGAATTAGTTCTTATTTCTTAGTCAGTTGCTCTAACTTCCTTAATTGTGTGAAAACTATATATATTTTTTATTGTAAGATGAAAGGTGTAGAGCGTTCTACCTGAGGCAGTCTCCAGGTGGAGCTCCTCACGTGAGAGTTGCCTAGTTTATTAATAAAGTTGATTCTTTAGTTTTTAACAAAGAATGTAATCATGTGAAGACATAGAGAACTTGGCAAACAAACAATAAAGTTATCATAAATCTTATAAAAAAAATATAAATTATAATTATATATATGAGCTATTTAAAGATAACAAAAGAATAAAATATTTAAAAATTAAAATTGTTTTTTAACTTGAACTACTTATGCCCTAATGTTGCATTTTCCTAGCTAAGAGCTCTTCTTCCTCGAATGTAAGGATACATGTTAATGACTCAAGACCCATGGGCATTTAGCAGGAGTGAAAGTCTCCCCCTTACTAACCACCAGTGAGTCACTCTAGGTGACATGACTTTCCTTTAATAACGGTGATGTGAGTTTGTATTTGAGGATAGAAGGTACATATAGTCGTGCACACAAATGATTGGACAATTCAACTATGATAGATTTTCGTATTGTATATAAAACATAAAAAATAAAAAATAAAACTTAAATTATCATTCAAAAACCAACCACAAAATATAGAATTAGTGAACATGTCAATGAAGAGAAATGTTGTCGACAAAAAATATTTGAATTTCAATAAAAAACATTCACGTTGTATATGTGTGCATTCCATAATGTACCTATGTTATTTAAAAATATAAATAAATATACTTATGAGACTTACAAATTCATGCTTCTAAGGATAATAATCTTGAGATAGCATTTTATTATTATTATTTTTGGTGTTTTATTAAGAGATATGTATCTTTTTGTTATATTGATAAGTATGTCTATATTAAAGTCCCAAGGGATAGCTCAGTGAGTTGAGGTCTCATTGCTAAGTATCCTTCCAATTGGGAGGTCACTAGGTCAAAGCTCCTCGACACCTTTGGGGTTAGGCCCAACATATTAGGTCAACGGGTAGATCTCTTTGGGTGGGTGGATTTTCCCAGGTTATTGCTCATGGATGTAGCGACCACATAGTGACCGTGAACCATAGTTGAAAAAAGTGTATGTTTATATCATAATAGAGTTTTGAGAATATCAATTTAATTATTAATAATTATTAGATGGATCATTGGATTTAATTTGTATAGAATATTTTAGAATATTTTAATAAAAGAAAATTCACAAATACAATTCTATATATTTTATATGAGGAATATACATATTCTATCTATTGAATCTAGGTGAGAAGAAGCTCATCCATTCTTGCAAA
The DNA here is from genome assembly GCA_000404065.3 of Pinus taeda. Classification (NCBI taxonomy): domain Eukaryota; kingdom Viridiplantae; phylum Streptophyta; class Pinopsida; order Pinales; family Pinaceae; genus Pinus; species Pinus taeda. Next base: position 40,889 of record APFE030363051.1, on the reverse strand, counting down.
TCATGGGGATAATGCTATTGAGAAAATAATTTTAATAATGTTTATAAATCAAATCCTTATATTTATCTTAAAGTACTTAGGCTCTCTTTTCTCTTTAAAATAAATTGATTAATTAAAAATAATGTCATATGAACAAGTGTCATGTGAAATGACTTACGATATTTTAGATATGTGATATTGATAAGCCAAGGTATTAAAACAAATATTATTTACATATTAAAAATATATATTATTTAACAAGGACAAATTATACACACACACCATATCTATAGATATATATAATTTAAAAATTAAATTTATAATTTAGTTAATTTTTATAACTTTTTAAATCATGACAATTTAAAATGTATTACTAAGAAAGTGTATTAAGCAAGTTTTTTTGATGCTATTGATTCCTATCCACATTTACCAATAATTTAATTTGTTTTTTTCCAAAGGGAAATTAATCTTTCTCTTCACTAAGTGTTTTGATGTGATTGATGCATATCCACATTGACCAATAATTTAATTCATTTTTTTTTCAAGTCAAATTCTCTCTTCGCTAAAAGTGAGAGTAAGAATCAATACAACAATATTCTCATAATCATGTCCCTAAAAAAAAATTGAAATTAAATAGAAAATATCATACCATTTTTACAAACCACCTAAAATAAATCCAACTAATACTTATATATAGCAACTTAACATATAAACCACCTAAAATAAATCCAACTAATACTTATATATAGCAACTTAACATATATATATAATTTATGTATTAAAAAATATTTAATTAAAACGCTTAGAATTACCAATAGCTATCAATTATGTTACTAAAGAAAAATGTTCCTATAAAAAAATAAATACATTTTTATGAGACCCCTCACAAATGCATCCTTTTTAAGGAGAGTAATCGTGTATTGCAATCTATGATTAACTTGGCGCTTTCTTAACCCTTGGAAATATCCCTTATATATTTTTTATTATACAATTTTGACATTTATCCATTATTTTTTATTATTAAAAGAATAGATATTTAACAAAATCATTTATTTTATCTTTAAAAATTATTATTGAAATTATCATTAATATATGAAACATTGAAATGATGTACATATGGCATCTTTACGATAAACAATTTTTATTTATTTATTATGTTTTGAGGGTCATCTCCATCCATAAAACTTTATAATGGTTTTTGTATTGTATTCATGCAAAAGGTTTCATTTTTCGAATGTCTCCATCCATGCTCCATACAGTTTAGAAGAATCATTTAAGTCCTAAGATTTTATTTTTCATCTCCATACCACATTGTTCCTAACAGATGAAACCTTGTAATAGAATTCATATTACACGTGTGCGCTAAAGCTTTCCTTTACAAGGCTTGAGTTGTGGTTGAGGACCTTATGTGTTATCCATAAACCATAAATCATCTTTTAGTCCCTAAGACATTAAAGTTTTATCTTTGGACCATGTGCAATTACTTAAGAACTATCTAGTATGGAAAACCTCATAATACCATGTTCAAGACTTTGAGTGTCATCCTTGCTGCAAAAAAAATCTCTTAATCGCACTATAAAGGTTAAAACTCCCCTCTAAAAGGTATCAGCTGTATTATATTACCTCCTCTCATCCGATGATTATTAAAAGATTCATTCAAGTCATGTGGCTTTTTATGTCCTCCCCAAACCACGGCCAAAACTCCACAACCCATTTCCACCAGAAGAAAAACTCATTATCTAAGCCTTTAGATAGAAATCTTTCTTGAAATTTACCTAATTAATTATTTTCATCTTGGCCAATTTTAATTAATTATATTTTTTCTCAATTTTTATTTAATTAATTGTTTAATTTCTCTTAATTAATTTTTTCTTAAACTGGAAGGGACTTGAAAGTTAGGAGACATCTCTTTGTATGGAACCATATATTTAGTCACTAACTTAGGTGCCATGAATTTTACCACTAACTTAGGTGCCATGAATTTCACCACCAGCTTAGGTGACTTCATGGTATCAACAAAAGTCCTCATGAAAATCGAAACATGTCTAAGTACAAAAAAAACACTTCTTTTCCCATTGGATTCAACTCTTTTCATCTTTGGATACACATGGATTTAATTGACAAAATATTGAAGAATATGGAAATGAGTTTTAATATACTTATAAATCACCAAACCATTTTAATTATTAAGAATTTAAGTGTTTGGGTTTCTTCCAAAGCGATTATAAATCCAAATCTAGAGATCGATAAAGTTACATAATCACTAACTTTAATTTCTTGTCTCAGAGACAAAAAATCTCATACACCATTTTGACTTAACCATAACTTTAAAATTACATTATTAATATTATTATATAATATAATTTTTTTTTACTGAATATATAAATTGCAAACCAATTCTATTAGTTAATTATGGAAGTGGTTGATTCACAAATGATATATAAAGAAAGAAATTCCATTAATTACATTATTCTACTATATATATGGGGGAGTGGTTTAAGTGAATCATTGAGGCCACATACAAAGAAGAGTGACTAAAGGGGCTATTCAAGAAAGAATATTGGAGAGGTGGGCTATTCGAGAAAGAATATTGGAGAGGTTGGAATATGTTAGAGAATCATCTTTTCTGTTAACTAAAGTCATCCAATCCATTTAACTATTAACTATTAGCTATAGTTTTTATTTTTATTTTTAAATTGTGTCAAATATTGCATCTCTATTAGCAGTTTTGAATCTTTATAATCGCTTGGCAGTATATCACCTTTGAGGTTATTATTTATTTTATGGTTTTCTTCTCTGTCCATCTATCAGAGCAGGAATGGCCGTAGAAGCACAAGCGCAGCCGCTGCATGCGAAAGAAAGTGGCAACGACAGTGCACACAACTCACGTAAAATATGTTGCAATTTCAATATTGGGTTCCTAATTTCTATTGGTTATGTTTGATGCATTTCGTACCTTTTGTGTGGCGAAGTTTGCGAAGAAGTTGTGTTGGGTGAAGTGGTTCCTCAGCTGTGTAAATTACCATGGAATAAAAGGCCACTTCTGACCATATTAAACCGATGGTGGAATAAAACCCTCGCGGAGCGTTTCCCTATTTATCATCAACGTATTCACAACCCTCCAAATGTTCTGTCCAACGCTCACATTCTCTACCATCTAAAAAAAGAGGCAGACCCAGGCGAGGAGAATTGATATAGACTTCTCAGTCTTTGGGTGTGTAGACCCGAAACAACAATACCAACATTGGTGTCTCTGCTATCTTGGGATTGCTACCTCAACATACATTATCTCAAGTACACACAAAATACACAAAAATTGTGTGCGACGATGATCGTGTATTTTCTCTCACACCATCACTTGTAACAGAAGAACCCGAAGAACCCGAAGTCTCCCAAGATATTTACAATGTGTGGATGCTTGATTTCAGAGACCTCAACATTCATTGGAAGAGATTTCCAGCGTTACTAAAGTTGGGGAGTTGTGTGTACGCGTCCTCTTCCTTAAACGGAGATGAGAGCAGATATATATGGCAGAGAGATGATGCAGTGATTCCTCGGAGGCAGAGGGCTGGAAATTGAGGCGGGGAGACAACGACATGGATTCATTGAATTGTGAATGGAATTGCAATAATTCCCAGAAGCTTAAACTTTGATATAATGTCGGAGAAGCTCCCACTATATATTGAGATTGAACTACGGTCTGGACGCTTTGTTTTGAAAAGGCTTTATAGAAGATGTCCAATCCCTGAATTCACTCTATAGCGGTCAGGTTATCGTAGTTATTTTTTCATATTTCTTGATGGCATCATCAGTGGTATTAGCATATGCAATTTTTGCTTCATCACATATGGGGCAGTAGAATCTGCATGCGAAAAGGAAGATTGGATGAGGAGAGGACCAGAATTGTTGAACAGCAGGAATGGAATGATTTTGTAGCGTATTGGAATAATGACATGAGTGGGCAAGGTACCCACGAAATGCGTAACAGAGGGCATGTCCACTCTGTAGAGACGAGCGCAATCAATGTTATCTGTAAGGATTATCCATGGGGTACAACACAGGAACTTACACTTGCGGAAGGAGGACACTATGAGTTTGTGGATAAGCGCTCCATCTTGAGGGTGTTGCACAATGTGCCTATATATGGATATTCATGCCTAGGCTCAAGGTTTGGGAGACCTCCATAATCTACCTGAAAAGGAGATTGGCCATGGGTACCTTTATTGTATCGTTTAATTGTTTGGCGGGTGGATCAATTTCATAGCAATTTAAAGTAGCGTATTTTTGTCTTTCAAATCAAGATTTCCATGATCTATCTTTCAAAGCATGATTTCTAGGATGTACCGAAAATTGAAGTTGTTATATGATTACGAATTATAATGGTAGTTAGTGGATTTGAGTCTAATTACTTATTGAAAGTTGAAGTTCTTTATAATGAGAAATTATAATGTTATTTAGGGTAAACTTGATTCTGTCATCAAGTAAATTTATTGTTCGTGGTTCTGGTGTATGGTATTTCCATATTTAAAAGTATGACGAATCTATTTAAAATGTTTTTTTAGTCATTGTGAGGGTATAATAAAAAGTAGGAGACTATGAAAATGCTCAAGAGGTAAGCAAATGTCTAACTATTTCTCCTTGGATTAACTTATGCTGAGTGAATCATATAAATTTTGTTTTCTAACTATTTCTCTTTGGATTAACTTATGTTGAGTGAATCATATAAATTTTGTTTTATGTGAATTTGTTATAATTTATGGTTATGTATGCTTACTTTTTTTTTATTTTTATTTTTATTTTTCCATAACATTCTTATATACAGGTTGGCTTGGATGTTAATCTATTGGAAGAGAAATGGATAAATAAAAATCTATTGGGAAGATTTGTTAGTTGGATGTCTTGATCTAAATACACCACATGCAAACCTAAGTGAATAGAGCATATGGGCACTATATGTTGTTTGGATTACTATGATGATTAATGGCCCACATGAAGTACATGCAACAAGTGCAACCCTATATTGGATGAACCAGTTGAATAGATATGAGGATGATAGTTATACTAGTATACTAGTTTAAGGTTAATTTGTTGTAAGATCTATTATTAGGCATACATGTTGGATATACTAAGAGGGGTCGTCAATCAATATTTCACGTATTATTATGAATTTATACTTTCAATTTGTTAGCAATCTATTATATGAGTAGAACAATAATATCATAAATATGAGGCACAACTCACACAAAGATTTTAAAGTGGAAACCCACAAATTCCATACTTCTTATTCTCTTCTTAAATCATTCTTTACATATGTTTACTATCACCCACTAGTAGGAAGCACCAACTAGTCCGAAAAATCCATTCCCTTTTACTATTTTGCTTGCACCCACCAACGATAAGCACCCACTCCCTTCACAGTTTCACTAGAACCCACTAGCAAGAAGCACCCACTCCCTTCCCTTCATATCACTTTGACGAAACCAACCAACTAGAGGCAATGACTGCCAAAATCATCATGGACCTCTCTTTCACTATAAAAAACACTTTGAATTCTATCACTATCAAAAACACTTTGACTTCTATCATCAGCGATAATTATGAAAAATTGGAAATCATACAATATTGTTATAGGAGCATAATAATACTCTCAGTATGCATACCTTGATATAAATTCTTACAATATCAATAAATTGACACTCATCAATGAAATATCTTCAATAGCTCAAGTTCTTCAACATAAACCCTAGTTTTGTCATTAAAAACCCCTTCAACAATAACAATAATACTCAAACCATAATCAACATTCATTATGATCTCAACAACTCTATCATTAACCATATTCTCACTTTGTCATCAATCACAGACCCACAATTACTAGCCTTGCCATAGTCTTAATTATGTCATCATCAATGAGCATACTTTAGTCATTAACTATTTCATTGGGTTAGCAACTCCAAACCCTAGTAATTGTAATAGTTTAATTTTGAGTTTCAAGCTACAACTTTAGGGCTACCATTACTATTACTTATCAAGAAGCAAACTCCTACAATAACTCTAATAATAGATAATTAAACCTCACTAGTTTCCTTAGCAAGCAACACCTTCAACCATCATCAGCCCCAACATGAATGTATTTATAAAACATAAACTTTGAACCCCTCAACATATCCTTCAAAATCGACCCCAACTGATGCAAATCGCACATTATAGTAGCCTTGCCAAATTTTAGATCTTGATCCAAATATATCTATGAAACTTTTCCTCTCACATCAACAACACAATATGGAGGTCAATAACATGGCAAACCCTCATGTAATTTAGGTCACCCTGAATAGTACTTTCAACAAAAAAGATATCAATCAATAAGCTTGCCACAAACTCAGATGATCTATACAATAGTTACATCAATATTTTCCTCTATCCAAAATAACTAGTAATCAAAATGACATATCCCTAGATTCCTTGAACTTAGCTTCAATGGCAAAAACATCATCAAGTGAAACCACTCATGTGAAGCAAGAAATACTAATCCTAGCGAACCACTTGTTAGCAATGCAATGATAGAATCCCTCATCAACAATAGTTGCAACAAGACAAGAATCCCTATCATCAACAATAACATTCATACCCTGCTATATAAATACTTAAACCCTAACCATCATTTATCTTGATCTTTTTTATACCCTCCATGGCCCTTAATACTTAATGTATAACATTTCAATCATCATCAACTGTAAATCATCAGACTGAGTAAAAAAAAAACAATATAATAGCTCCCTCGTATAAACACTGCCATTCATTTTGTTTACGTTAGTTTCTCTCATTTCTAAACCTAATTAGAAATTCACTACAGTTCAATGCTTTCTTGGAGCACTAAATAATAATCTCTACAACAACAACCATCAAGGAAGTTTAGAATTGGGCAAGCTCTATTTATAATAAACACTGCATCGTTATACTCACTGTCAACCTTACAAATAATAAGTGATTTATGCAAGACAACAAGAATATTCCTTCTATGTCTAGCAAGATGGTTAAATGAGACTTCAAAAAGGGATCATAGTAGTGAATTATCTTTAAGCATGAATACAATATCAATGTTTCCCTCACTATCAAACCTCAACCAAAAAATATGCAAATAGATGAGCCTTTCAACCACACTCTTGTATTATTTTGGCACTAAGAGAAACTCAAAATTAAAATTGTTTTTTCAGCACAATGATATGCCATAGCTTGTAGGGAATTGTGACATTTATTATTGACTAGAAAGACGGAAAAAAATTCAGTAATTGATGCCTTTGAGACAACCAAGAGTGACTTATACAACATGATCTATAGTTAAAATAAAGTCAAGGATCCATTTAAAATTTTGTCATTATGCCATGCACCTTGGCATGTGTGGGTGTTTTATTTTTATTTTTTACAACTACAATTGATCCATAATTCCTAATTCATTTTCCACCTATCACTCCACTCATAACGATAGGAAAAAAATTATAAAATTTAATAATAAATAATTATTGGCATACCTTACACATTTCAGCTATGAAATGAATGTAATTAATCATACCTTGACAGCTCGACACCTCATATTCCTTCATAGTTCTAAGTCAAAGCTTTTCATGATCACATAGAGAGAAATTCAAAGTGGACTAGATTAAAACATTCTCAACTAGATTAGAGACATTCTTCATGCTAGAGAAAATAACATTGGGTCAATGAATCCTAACCATGAAATCACATCGATTTTGAAAGATCTTTGCATGATCTTGAAGGAAAAATGGATCAAAACAAAAATATTTAGGTCAAAACATACCAAATTTTCATAGCAACAAGGAAAAATCATATCATTATCAACAATCCATGTGATTGAACCCAATTTCTCATCATTACACTAGGTATTCACACTTTACACCACATAGGTAATACATCCAATTGGATAAACAACCATACTCTAGATTAGATACGTACTCATGTCACACATGATCATATTACCATTAGATTGAGGAGTACACCTTGCACTAGAATAGAACAAGAGAAAAATGACTATGTGAAAAAAAAGTCTTATCATTACTTCCTATGTAGGCTAGATTGAATCATAATATAGTCACAAGTGCACCCTTGAATCTTATCTACAATTTGTACATAAATGTATTGAGACTACATAAATACCATGGGAAAGTATATGGTATTTTTTATAGAAACCAAGTGAAGGAGCCAACCATAAATTCCATGAGAATTTACCATGGTGAAGCTAACATGGAGAGCCATGATACTAATAGCAAAACCATAAAATTTCCATTAACACCGAAACAAGAGAATCATGCCAAAAAAAAAACAAAGAATTGTTAATATGGAAGTTGAATGACAATGAGTAATTTGGTTTGTGGATGCATTTTAGCCATTGTTAATAAACATTCATTACCTAACTTCAAAACTTTTGTTAGGTCTAGCCAAAAACCAAAAACCAAGATTCATCTTGTTGTACATCTATGTCAAGATTAATGTCATGCCATGCTGCTATAGATCCATGTTGACACCAATGCATCCAACACAATGCCAACAATGTCCCCCATTGTCATTGATCTTTAACCATAGTCAACAACTACCTCATTACCTACTAAGGCTAGACTTATGGGTGACATCTTTCTATCTCACCCTCTCACATCAATGGAGAAGGGTAAACATATTATATTTTTTCGTTGTGATATGAGTATCCATCCACATACCAAGGCCAATGCCAAAATAACACCTTCTTAATCATGTGGTTGTCCCATATGACAAATTGCACCCCTTGAGAATGTGACATACCTATAGATAAAAAATTAGAATTCATGTTGCTAACTATTGTGGCTCTTGCAAAACAATTTGACATTAATTTCAAACAATAGAAAACAATTGTTGATCCATTGTTTCATAGGATATGCTTGCCTTTAACATGTAGGTCACTCTAAATCCCTCTCTTTATTTCTTTAGTAATCAACCCTTGTGAAACTCCCTCTAATTTTATGTACTATTATTCATGCTTCTTGTTGTGAGTTATTCTTGCAGACCTATATAATCTTTTGCATACATGTTATAGGCCATTTTGCCACATATGGTCAATAGGACATCAACCGGATCAATCAACATCTCGTGACCTCTTTTTCATCATCATTGCGCAAATCCCTAAGCATGACTCATTCTAATCCCTGAGTTTCTCCCTGAAATCACCTTGTTTATGTCATTTTAAGGACCAACACACTCTGATATCTTATTTGCCTACATAGACTACTAGGTCACCCCACTATACACCTGTGTTGATCACTGGGAGGTTGCTAAGTGTTGGGGAAGTGTTGATTCTAGAAATTAGGAAAAAGGAGATAGAATGCCAAAGCTTACTCTTCCAAACACTTCAATGATCTTTTGTAACCATTTACATCATATAAAAGTCTCAAATCACATCCTATCCTCCCTTGGGTTTTCATCCCTTATCTCTTTAGCTCATCCTCCCATCAAGAGTGGATCTTAAGCCCATATTGCTAAAAGGATAAGAATTCATCAACAATCTCCTTCACGTATATATTTACTACCATCCATAAGAAAGGGGTTGGCTTTTGCAGAGTGATTCTACCCTTGTGTTGTTGATGTGAGAGATAAATTTCCATGCAATAGGGTAATTAGAGGTGCACTTTGTGACTAGGAAAGAGAAGTCAACTTAGAGGAGCTCTTCTACAAGATCAACACCTATTCTTGGTTGTAACTCACTCCATTTCTATTAATGCAAATAGCTCTTTGTTTTCCTATATATGATGTTATGGTTTCATATATTTCAATACCATGTTGGTCTATTGAATAAAGTGATTACATGATGCTACATATATTCTGTGGATTGTTGGCTTATGTTATCTTACTGTGTAGGTTCTAATTATAGTGATCGAAGCTAGGATTAGATCATTCAAGACAAGGAAGGAGCGAATAATAAAATAGGTTCCAGGTAGGCTTCGTCTTGTTATCTATTTAATTTAAGGAAAACATTATTCCCTGTGTCCTTCTGTTGTTTTAGGTTAGTCCACCAAGTGTAGGGAAGATATATTTTGTCTATAGTTATAGATTCTACATAACAAATTGGAGACCATACTGGGGATCAATGTATTCCCTTGGTCATTTATTTGTTAATTGTTATTGTCTTACCTCTTCTTTAGACCTTTACTATTTTATTTAATTAAGAACAAACCTAGGAAGACCTTTCATTGAGCCTCAATTGAAATCCCTATGTTAGAACTTTGCATCCCTAGACTAATGCACCCTTTGGCCTTCTCACAAAACACTGCACCCTAGTTGAGCCTTCTTTTTTCCTATGTTGCGCAAAAATGGTGCCTCCTTTGCACTTGAATTGGCCCCTATTCATGCACAAGTTTTATTTTGTTTTGATTTTCTCTCTGATCAACCTTGTTCCAGTTGCTCTTCCTTGAGTCTTTGAGTGTCTTGTGGTATCTTTGAAGCCTCTATTTTGTTTTCTTTCATTTTAGTACCTTCGGTAGGGATTTGTTTCAATATTTTCCTATGTTCTTATCATTAGGTCATTTGAAAATTGATTTTGTTTGATCATTGAGTGCTTAGATGAATTGGTGTTCTACTCATCATTCTTAAAAGCTTGTTTGAATAAGTGATTAGAACTTGCATCTTAGTTTTCTTAACTTTAAAAAATTAAGTGACTTGAAAAGGAATATATTTTCATTAACATTTATGGTTTTGTATGTGCATCAAAATTGGAATAGTTTCATTTAAAAGGGAATTGCATTTTAAATATTATTCATCGCATATTGTTTGTTGCATATTCTTTGTCTCCTCACTTCGTTAGATATATTTTCATTGAATGAAAAATATTTTATTTCCTCATTCTAGTTTTGTATTTTAGGATATTCAGGTGGCATTCGTGGTGAGCCCCAAAGCTGAAACTTAATTCAAGATAAACATTAAAATTTATTGAATCAATCTATGGAGCATTTGTAGCATTAATGAAAACATTTAGAGGCCTAGGCTAGAGACGTGTTCTGACATCATTAAACGTAGGAGTTGTTGTTTTCCAATGTTCTATCCTGAGGGTGAAATCTTGTTCCACGTACGTGAGTGTATAGGATCATTCTCCACGTACCGTTGGGTATATTGGATGATGTTACACATACGTAAGGTATATGGGAACGCTCTCATCAAACGATTACACATTACATAACACTACTATGGACTGCACTTCCACATACCATTGAGTATATTTTGGAAGTCCCCTATAGGTTTCTATCCTCACCATAAGTAACTGAGTCGACCACATTGTGTACCATGATACACGGAACAAAGAATTCCGGGAGATTTCCTCCACATACATTAAGTCCTTGGTTTTCCAAGGTGTATATTATAGTTCACGATTGCCTGCTAATACTTTATGCTTATATTACCCTCCTTTTGATTTATTTTTGTGTTAATTTATAAAACCTATTATCCAACATGGAAGAGAAAAATACCCCACTTTGTTGTTCTTGTAGAATGAAGAATAATCCTCATTTTCCACTAGAGACTAGTCTTGGCCGTTGTCATAAGCATAAGAAGACACAAACTACCGAATCGAGAAATTTAGGAACTACTTCTAGTCCTCCTTCTGAATATGATCAACTAGAATAATATTTCCCTTTGAGTATTGAGCCCAAGATCACCTCTACTCTCACTGTTGAATCTGACACAATCGAAACATAAGTCCCTATAACCTTATTTCCTAAGCTTATTGAACCTAACTTTCCTAAATCAGATATTTTATTTCCTGATGTTGTTGAACTTAAAGAGCCTCAATCTTCTTCACCTTCGTTGGTGGTGCTAGGCCCACCAACATTCAAGGGTTCTCCCCAATATGAAGTCCTAATTAGACCTCACACTATTTGGTGTAGGATTCCCATCCATTATAAAGTCTCGGTTGCAAAATCCTTAAACATTTTCCTTTGATCTAACTACTAGAAAGAGAGAGGGATGCAATGGTGCCATTGGGAAGCAAGGTGTGCCTAGTGAGTGTTCAGTTGTAAATTTTTTAACGTTCTTCTACTGTGGAGAGGGGATAAAATTGAGCCTCTAAGAGAGAGGTAATATTACCACCCAAGAAGAGACACACATAACTGAAAGGATCCATCTAACATCCAACAAAATATTCCACAGAGGATGCAAGGATTGTTACAACCATCAAATGAAGAAATATCTATATAATATCCTATGGGAGAGTCCACAAGGATGGTACAACAATAAAAACCATTACAGGAAATTCTTAATAAGGTAAGTATTAAACCAACTGAAATAGTTCAACTATCTTAGCACATATGAAAGAAAACATGAAACTCAAACATCCAAAAAACAGGCTTACAAACATTCCTAATCCATGTATGAAGAACACACTGGCATTCAAGGCTTATTTTATTAAATAAAAGTTCCAAGACACATGTTTACAATGTACATCACTACAATAGTGGAGCATTGGAGCTACTCCTTGCTCCGTAAAGAACTAGCTTATCTCTCTAATGATTTTTGGGAGGAGCCAAGGTGAAAAGTACTTTTATCATACACTAAGGGAGTATATATAACCAATGGGTGATGCTTCCCCTTCCTTGTGACTCTTTGACTACCCTCATGACTATTTGAATTCCTATGATTTTTCAACTTTACATGACTCGTCCTATTCCACACATGTCCTTTAGACTTTCACTTTACAATACATTTCTGAGACATATGTTACGTCATTGGCCACAAGGTTTGCGATGTGACTACACATGACATGAAATGACATGACACTGCTGACATGGATTGCATGATGACATGTCAATGTCAAGCCACTGTTTTTGTTGAGTGCTAAGTATCTGCTTGAAGATGTTGTTCTTTTCACCGCCATATGACTAGGTAATAAGGAATCTTCAATGATCTTAAGTCTTGAGTTGCAATCACAAACCGATGTCCCTTTTTCTTCTCTTTATTGATTATCTTGTGTATTTATCTATAAGTATGTATCTCAACAAGATTCCCTCCTTCATATCCTTCTTCACCATATTTCAATGGTGTGATAGATTTACCTACATATTCAATTCACTCATGACGAGACATAATCAGTTTGAAAACCCCCTAGTCTAAGATACTACCTTTTGATCCATTAACTAATTTGAAACTAGGTGACAGGTTAGGAGAAAGGGCTCAGTTACCACACAGTGAAAAGTTCCAGTAGCCATGGGTGAGGCTTGAGCTCTGATACCATGTAGTGCATATTTTAGGCAAGACTGGGGGAAGAAACTATGAAGTTATGAGATCCAGTGGGATAGGATGAGGGGATGAACACTAAGAGGAAACACTACGCATTTTTGGGAGGTAAGGGAGGCAAGGCTACTGCACAATTATGTATTTTAGAGGATTAAGGAATGAGCTTGAGGCTTGTGTTTGTGCATATAGGGCTGGGGTGGGAGGAATGATTACACAATTCTGTAGATCAAGGATGGAGATTGAGCACATAAACTATGTAGTGTAGGAGTCCTAAGAGGCATGAACTACACATTGTGTAGTGTCAATGGGAAATGTCTCAGTTATAGGACTCGAGCTTCATAGTACATAGTTCAAGGAGGCCAGGTGAAGCCAAGTTTCTTAGTCGGGAAGCCTTCTTAGAAATGGCTAAGTGTAAGACCAGTTAAACTGATGTGAATAGTGAAAAGACTTCAACTATGATCTCATACTTAAAATACTTGATGACACAACAACATAAATCAACCAAGACAAATAAAAAATGCATTTCCCTCTGTGTGACCACCTTACAACCAGTTAGATAAGTGCAACACTTAAGATAGACTTTGGGATGACCGTGATTATAATTGTGCCATAGTGCTCAAAACTTTGTGAATGAGTGTGACAAATGTTTACATAGTTAGAACAACTCATATACACAAATATAGACTCTTAAAACCATCATAACATACTTTTACACATTGTGCGACAACCATTCATGCTGAAATCCATCAGTTAACCCAACTTGGAAGGGGAGGAGATACTTCAATAAAGCTCATGAAATTATTTTCAGTATTTGCGACGACAGTATGCAAGACCAAGGCTTTAAAATGGAGTGTAAGCCAAAATTTTGGAGGGTTTTGTAGTAGCTATAACAACCTATTTCTTCAGGTCCTTCTCCTTCTCTTCCTTCATCTCAGACTGAACCTCTAATTGTATATCTTAGACATGAAGGTGAACCTCTTCCACACAAACTTGTGAGTATTGATGAGATCTCACAAGAAGAGCCTCATCCATCTACTCCTATTCATTGGACTGGACTCCACTTTTATCAGTTTGATCCTCTTCCTCCTCTTCAGAATTTTACACAAACTCCTTTACCTGATTCTTCTGTCTCACCTGCAGATTTCTCATGGCAATCTTCATTGGTATTTTTAGCTATGACTGGATCCACTTTGACCTCCCAACCGATGTCCACCACTATGGTTGAGACATAAAAATTTTCTTCCTCATTCATGTTTACAACATCACCAGAGGCCCATCTATATGGTGGCCTGCCTATCCCACCTGGTTATCAGTATTTATTTGGTACCTTCTTTGGTGCAACTTCTAGTGCTTGGACTACTCCCATGTCATCCATTTTGAGAATTCCATTCTTAACTTCTCTTATAAATTCTACTCACCTTTCTCCTTCTCCTTTGCATACACTTAAAATTGAACAACAGGCTCACCCTTCTCTTAGTGGACAAGGATAACTTCAACAACCTAGCTTTTCTTATGTTGGGTGCCCTCCATCTGGGTTGTAGTTTCCCCCATCATCCCCCCTCCTACAACAGGGGGGAAACATGTTGTTGGTATATCTCAAGTCGGTAATGAGCCTTATTATAATCCTCCTTATCCTTGGATGGCTTCCAGTGTTTGAAAACCTACTTTTCCCATCCAACCTGATTCATTTTGGGACTGATTGTTGAATCCTCAACCTGTGTCATCTTGATCTCAAATTCCTACCCATAAATATGTACCTCAACAATCACAAATACATGTAAGTCAACCTTTAAAATTTCTTATTGCATCTCATCCTAATCTGTCAATAGTTGTTACCCCTCAAGTTCCACTTACTCAGCCTTTACAAGGTACCTTCTAGTCTCAACCACTTGGACCAAATACTCCTCAAATTCTAGTAGGACAGAATGTGTATAGTATGGAACAACTGCAATTGAACCCACCTTGTGTCGAGATGATGAAATTTCCTATAGGAAACAATATATACCTTAGTAGCATGCTCCTCAAGTGCCTCTTTAAGGCCAACATATCGAAATCCAACCATTCTAGCCTTTATAGGGTTATCCTAGTGCTGGTCAACAAGGTTACCCATATGATGGTTACCATAATCCTCCTTATTCTGGTGCCCAGGTTCCTCCTTATCCAAGAATGACAGTACCTATTTCTCAAGCTATTCCTTCTTACCCAGGATATCCTCCACCAAATTTTAACCAACAATTACATTTTGTGTCAACTCTCAAATTGTCATACTTGATTCAGCTTATTAATGATCCCATCACTCATTCACCTTGGTGGCTGATAATTCCCAACGAATTTCCCTTTAATATCCAAAACTTTAATGGGAATCCTGGTGAAGACTCGTAGACCCATGTCATGGCATATCATCTATGGTGTTCTTTGAACTCCCATAATGATGATTCCATATGATTAGGTCTTTTCCAATGTACTCTTATAGGTACCACAACTAAATGGTACTTTGAGTTACCTAGATATTTTTTTCATGATTTCAGTGCCTTGGCTACCACTTTACTCACACATTTCTAGTTACCCATCCGGTATGAAACTAGGACAAAACGTTTGACCAAGTTTTAACAAACTAAGGCCACTCACATCTCAAATCACATTCATGAGTGGAAGCATTGTTATCAGTTGGTTAAGACCTATGTTTTAGATCAATTATTAGCATAATGGTTCATTAAATCCTTGTTTCTATCCATCAGAGAGGGTGTAGCTAAATGCAATGTCATGATTGAAGAGAAAGTAATTTCTTGTGCTCAATCTGGAATGCTCTATGAAAATATACCAGACGCTCTAAAACCTTCAAACATTGTTCCTTCCATTCCTAGTAAAGAATCTCATTCTATTGGTGGAATCATTGGTTCTGCCAATTTGCAAACAATGAGAAAACCACATGGTGTTGCTCTCACTGTTTCTGCACAAAATTCTTCATCCAATCCTCCTGTGACATCTTCTTCTGAGATAAATTTTAGCTCATCTAATAAAGCAAAATATCAACAACAACTAGGAATTAAGAATAAAGGAAAAGAAAAAAGAAGAAAGATTCTTCACCATATGATAAACAAACAAATCAGTCCTTTGATGAGAAATGAAATCCTCACTACCCATGCTTGATTTTCAACAAGGATCACTTTACTCATGACTACCCTCATTGCATGGAAGTGAACCAGTTTCTTCCACTTCTCTCGTAGTGTTGATAAAAAATTTTCCTAACAAGGAGACCCACATGGTTGCTCGGAAGCCGTCTTCCTCTAACACAGTTTTAATTCTTTCTTCCAAGAAGCATAAATTTGATTCTATGATGGCTACTTGAAACAAGGACTATTATAATGAAAATCCCACGAATGGTGAGGCTACTTATTAACCTGCCAGTTCGACATCACTCCCATATGATCCTTCTATGCCCATGATTCCTATGGAGTTAACTATTAAGCCTCTGAAGGGTGCTATTCATAAATCCTCTTTCAACCCTTCTGCTAGGGCTACTCAAAATTATAACATAGATGAAGATTTTGCTCAATTTCCATTAGGTGTGTTGACGTTGGATATGTTTCAAAACTTCCCTGCCCAGAAAAAGGCTTTTCTTTTGGCTATCGGATGTGTGGATCCTTTGGATTCATGAAAATTATACCCCTCACATTCCTTCTTGTTGGCTTGATGGGGCCCGACCAAGGTTCAAATTTATTTAGCCAAACACATCCATTTACTACTAGCCCTTTCGGCAACAGCCCATGGAGCACAAAATGAGGTCTCACCCGAAGCAGTATGGGGGAATGCTGGAGCCAAGTTTCTGCACCCTTGGGATGTCTGAGGGGTCGATTTAGTCCAACTATATATACCTTTGCGTAGGTCACTTTGTGCACTTTCCTAACCCACGAGGCCTTCACTCCCTATTATATTCGACATCGCGCAACCTTAACTAGGGGCTGAGGAGCCTTTTCTCTACTAAAGCAACAATTTGTGCTATTTCCACAAGTTACACCATGAATCTTACTTATATTCTTATAACAGTTAGTTATCTTCACGTAAATAGTTACTTTATCTTATATTCACTTACTCAACACATTCATATAAGTTTACGCAACAAATAAAGAGTAAACTTGCAATTCATACCCAATATACTTCAATGCATGAAAGAGGAAAATAATACATAGAAATAATGTAACACTTCTCTTTATTAATGTTTCAATTGGTTACAAACCCAACCTTCCCTGCGCACTCAGTTGCAGAGGTTTGCGCACTCAGGTGTGGACTACTAGGCCACTGTGCACTCAGTTGCAGAGCCTTCTCCTACTCTACGACCCAAAGACTCGAATTTTCACTTAGACTCAATGCTTCCTCATTAGATATTCTATTCTTCTATTCCTTCCATTCCTTTACACTTAGAGCCTCACTCTATTTATACGATCCCATGGTCCATGTACCATGTGTAGAACTCTCAAGCCAAAATTAAATTACAAAAGTAAGGGCGGATAACCCAATGAATTAATTACAACTTTGCACTTTGCACCCACAAATTGCTGAGTCTTTACATCGGACTTAGTCAAAACTTGGGCTTTAAACCCCAAAACTTGCCTCGGGGGGATCCTGCACCCAACAGGTCCCCAACAGAAACATCTTGACTCACCCTTGAGTCACTCTATCGATGTGGAGATCTTTGTGTGGAGACATGCCAACTTTACTTAGACTACTACAAGGTCAGAAGCACATTGAGCAGCTACCTACTGTATCTCCTAGACACGTTGTTCGGAGGCCATGGTATCTGAGCTACTTCCCTGTATCTTCTCTTGTGTCCCTTGCATTTGTTTATAGTCCCGCGCATCCTTTCAACTCCCTGTAATGCTAGGACTATTATTTTGTCAGTTAGTCAGATAGTTGGGCTACCCGCGTATGGATTCGACGAGCTGCCATTCACTTTGCCTAGGAAAGGTTCTCCATTTAGCTTTACCAACTACACTGCACCTCCGTCCATGACTTCCTTAATAACATATGGTCCTAGACAATGCATTCTGAACTTTCTTGGGAATTTATCAAACATACTATCATACAGTAACACCAAATCATTTACGTTGAAGGTGTGCAACTTAATATGTCAATCATGCCAGGCATTTTCACGCTGCTTTTGTACCTGCTGATGGAATCCAGCCAAAACCATTCCTCTTCAAGTTCTTCCGGCTGTGTGATCCTCTCCTCCAGGGATCCACGGTGATGAGCCTCATAAATGGGTAATTATATGGGCTCATTTTACCTCCTCACCTAATCAAATCAACCATTCCCTTAGCTTATTGTATGATTTTCTAATTATATTTATGCTTATGGAGTGAGTTGAGTTAGTTATGATGCCATGTGGCTAACATGTGTTTAATGCAGATTATTGATGTATTTTGAGGTCAAAGTCAAGAATCCAGTGGACAAATGGCATGAATAACTCGAAGTGGACAAAGGAGAGGAATTATAGGAGGGAATCCCCCTCATTTATTACTGCTCACTTTGAATTCCCCTTCATTCAGCTCAGAGTACAAGCAGCCAAATCATGCACTAGAAGGCATACAAGCAAGTGGAGGATGAGTGATGGTTAACTCAGGTTTTAGGAGCCAAGCCTCCCTGATTATAAGGAAGCTATTGGTATCTTCAATTTTATACGTAGAGAGGCCTAGGACCTCACTAGGGTCATATTTTTGTTAGATTTTTTCTTATGTAAACTCTACTCCAACTTCGAGCTTATTATTTTGTGACTGTTTAATGTAATCTTATTATTGCTTTGATAAGAAAGATGGAATCATTTTTGAGCTAGCACTTAGTTACCCCAGAAGGTTGAAGCTCTTGGGTTAGGGCCCAATCCAAGTATCCAAGCTCCTCTTTACTTGTATTTGTATGTTTTATTTCAATTTGTAGATTAGGTTGCTATTATATGTATTTATTTTATGGTTAAGAATAGGTTGCTTTTGATGATTTAGTAGTTTGATTCCATTTGTGCTTTTATAATAGGTTAAGCAGTGATAAAGAGAAGATTCAAAAGGCTAGCAATCGTTCCTTGGCCTCTCTTCCTTCCTTTGGGACCATGATTTGAGGCAAAGACCCTCTTACTACCCCCAAAACATAGACTTTCCATATTCATAGGACTTTACTGTTTGGAGCTTTTTAGTAGGTTAATATTCTAGTTCTATTTTGCTTCAGATCTTCTTCATCATGCTCACTTCTTTACTTGTAGTAGTATTCTCTCATGCTTTCATTTCTTGCAACACTCCTCAGCATTTCCTTTCATAGATCATAGTTTGGACTACTTTGATGCAAAACTCTGTTTTTCTAGATGAACTTATTTCATTACTTGCTTGATCTTATTAGTTGACTGTTAGTTCCGTTGTAGTAGATCTGTTCTTGCAGTAGCCTAGCCCATCAACCATCCCATCCTCCACCTGATCCATGCCCTATAGGTCGCCCAAGTCTCACCTTAATCTTGTCTTAGTTTCCTGCATTTTCCATAGAAATTCTTCCTCTCTCCTTGAGCAAACCCAATCATCTTTCTCTCTCCTGTTGATTCTTGGTAGACTCTAGGTGCCCTAACAACTCATTCCAACCTTCATCCACCTTTTCCACCCTCTCTTACACCCTCAAAATAGTGAAAATGGCTCTCGGCCTCCTCCTGTAGGCCTCCTGTAGTTCCCTGTTTTCATCCTATAGATTTTCCTATAAGCTTTCTTTTGAAGGTCGGGTGTGGGAAAAGCCTCCAAAAGGCCACATGAGACCTACTAGGACACATCCACACCATCCTACATCCTCTTGAGTCCCAAAACCACCCTCCAACGCTACCTATTCCTTTCCACATTCACACACAATAAATTACATACATGTCAAATTCACATAAAAATCCGGAAATATGTTTTTTGCTTATTTACTTCTAGAAATAGCTCAGTTAGATGTTGTTTAATTCCTTGAGTAGGTAATGGCATTCATTTCATGGTTCATAGTGCTTTCTACAAAAATAGGATTAGTTGGTTAAGTAGGGTTTACTAGGTTGGCTTTACATTTCGGTCTTTCTCCTTTCTGCAGTTAGAGTAGCAACTATAGAGTAATCTTTCTCTCCTCTCGTCACATATAGAGCTTCTTCTAGAATCCATAGAAGTTGGCTTGAGCTCCTATTGATCTTACACCGGTTGACCAAGTGACAACCCGCAATAAAAACTATTACTTGTGTATATAGCACCGATGCTTCCAAGTTTGTTACAAACTACTAGGTTGATAAGAGTAAAGTAGGCAGCCCAAGAGTTGCAGAATTATTACTGCAATACTTGCGCTCACCACTTTTTCACGCAGTTTCCGGGGAAGCATCTGAGTATTATGTGATTATTGTTTTCTTCTATTTCATATTGCAACATTCTACTAATAGTTTATTTCAGCAAAAGTAGACTAGTCATTTCTTTCCTTTCAAGTTCTACATTTCCTTGCTTTCCTTTTCAATTCTGCAAATTTCATTTCAGCAAGTTCATTTCAGCTAGTTGCAATTTGTTTTGTTCGATCAATTTCAGTTTTTGCAAGTTCTATCAATGTGCGGAAAAGGAAACAAAAACCAACCAAAAAAATATTTCCTTTCATGCGTCATAGGAATAGATATAAATCAGGAAAAAAATTCCCAACAACCCCACTGCCTCATACAACCAACCTTCCCTCTTCTTCGTCGGTTGCGATCAAGAAGAACCCTTAGGTGAGCAATAAGACATATTTGAAGAACCTATAGGGGAAGAAGAAGGAAAAATCATTCCTTTGGAGCCAACGGCTAAACACAGAAATGCTAGGGGGAATGGATAGAGAGTAGAGGGTACCTTTCCCATTTGGGAGACCAACGGGGACACCAAAATGAAGAATATAAGCCCTGCCACCATACCTCATTTCCATGGTTTGACTACAGAAGATCCTAACACCTTTTTGTTCAAGTTTTTTGTTATTTTTCGAACTTATGACTATGCAAAAGATGAGTAAAAGTTGAAATTGTTCCCTTCTACTCTCAAGGATGCAGCACTACGCTGGTTCATGGGATTACCTAGCAATAGCATCATAACTTGGGCTTAGATGCAGCAAACCCTTAAAACAAGTATCAAGACTATTATAGGTCAAAATATAATAAAGAAAAAATTTTCTGAACGACTATAGGAGGTGATGAGTCCCTGGACGACTATGAAGAGATGTTCTAGCTCAGTTACAAAAGGGTTGGGTGTACACTTGACCCTGAAACTTTGAAGCTGGTCCTGCTTAAGGGAATTTGGGAAGATATTTTAGACACCCTCCATCTACTGGCCAGGGGAGACATCTACCAAATATCTTATGAGGACATAAAGGCTGTTTTTAGAAACCATTATAGAGTAGCCAGAAAGAAAGGTAGGAGGAGTCAACCCATAGCCAGTACCTCTTCCTCTAACTCATCCATTAAAGGAGAAATTGGAAACATGCTGGAAGACTTCAAGAGTCAGATGTTGTAGATTCTTGCCATGCAAATCGATACCTTACATATGAAAAGGAAACAAGAGGAAGCAGAGAGGGATTTGGCCATTTTTTCACTAGATGCACTAGGAGGCATCCTAGGAATGAATGCCCATCGAACTCTATAGAGGTTTGTTCATTCTGTGAAAAACAAATTCTATAGATAAGTGCCCTTCCTTACCCAGACTTAAATATGTATATCAAGGGGCTAAGGGAGTCACTGAATAGCTCTATTACATAACCCAAAGGAGGCTACATGGACCTAGACCATAGTAGCAAGGGATGCAAGGGACATCTCAAGCATACTACAACCCTAGCCAAGGCACTACCATGCCTTCTTAGGGTTTCCCTGCTCATCCTTCCTGGTCCACACCTTGTCCTTGGTCCTTCGCATCTCAATATCAAGCCCAACTAGCCACCCATTCATTTCAATCCTATGCTCAGCCACAACCTTAGTGGAATGCACCTCATTAGGGCTGGAGGCCTCAATACAACTCTCTTCCCACTCTTTTGCCTCCACCACCTGCCTAACCATAACCATTACCTCCTGCTCCACCAAAGCAGCCCTAAATGCTTTCCCAACTAAATCCGAACCCAAACAATAGACGGGCTCAGCAAGTGTATAGTGGCGAACCATCATGCCCAACTTATGCTATGGAGATTCAGGAAATTAACTTGTGATCTAGGAAGGTTCTCCCAGATAGCTAGCCTCCACCTAGGGAGATTGAGGAAGATAAAGAGGAAAGTGAACCTAAAGCAATTCCACCCTTTCCTGAGAGACTATCCATCATAGTCCAGCCTACCCCAGAAGAAACTGAGGATACCACTTCTCCAAGCCATAAAATATGTGCCTATATACAATAGGTTGATCAAAGAGAAGTGCTTTAGGCATCCAGGAAGGTGCACGAGAGATGCCCCAACCATCAATGTCATAGGGCAACTGTCCGACCTGATGTTAGGGTAGGTAATCTGTCCAAAATATCTGGACGCTAGAAGCCCAGTAGTTGATGTCCACATCAATGGCACCATGATCCCACACACCTCGATTGATCTGGGAGTTGCCATTAATGTGATCATAAAGGACACAATGCTCAAACTTAACCTCCAGGGCTCCTTGAGGAAGACCACGACCATGCTACAGCTAGTACACCACTCAACCGTGACCCCTGAGGGGATTGTGGAAGATGTGAGGGTCTCCATTGATTATTGGGAGTAGCCTACTGATTTCTTAGTTCTCCAGCCAAAGGCAAAGCTCACTGGGTATCCTCTCATTCTTGGAAGAACCTGGTTAGCAACCACTGATGCCTACATCATTTGTCAAGTTGGAAACATGACCATAAAGAATGGGCACATGTCCAAATAGTTAATCCTATATCCTCATGCCCAACCCTTGCTAGAACATGATCTACCTCTCTGGTTGGAGGAGGAAAATGAGGATGAATTCTATTTTGCACCGCTTTGTGAATTAGAAATTTCCATGGGGGGGAACCACAAGATGAGGATGATATGATTGAAAATCTGATTCAAAATCCACCTCCTAGTGTATCACCATTAGATGACATAGTAAGAGAAACCCAAAAAAACCCCTCAACTGATCTCTTTGTGGTTGACTCCACTCCTCTTCATGTTAAGAATATAGAGTTCAGTCCAAAAAGAACATTGAGAATCAATCCATCCCTATCCACTTCCCAGGAGAAGGACCTGTGTAGCCTACTGAGAAAACACCTAGATGCCTTTTCCTGGAGTTATAAGGAGATGAAGGGAGTGCAACCTTAAATATGGACTCATCATATATACATCAAGGAGGATTACAAGCCAGTCAGGTAGCCTCAAAGGAGGATGAATCTAGCACATAAAGATATTGTTAAGGAAGAACTATACAAATTGCTTGATGTAGGATTCATCTATCCCATGTCTGACAGCGAATGGGTCTCTTCTTTGGTGCTAGTGCTAAAGAAAAATAATAAGTGGAGAATCTATGTCGACTATCGAGAATTGAACAAAGCCACTAAAAAGGACCATTTTCCTTTACCTTTCATAGATCAACTGTTAGATGGTCTAGCAGGGAAATTTGTTTTCTCTTTCCTGGATGGGTTTATCGTTATAGCCAAATTCAAATTAGTGTGGAAGACCAAGATAAGACCACTTTCACTTGTCCTTCGGGTACCTTTGTATATCGTGTCCTTCCTTTTGGTTTTTGCAACACTCCAACCACTTTCCAAAGCGCAGTATTGAGTATATTTCCTAAACTGGTTCATGATTCAATAGAAATATACATGGATGATTTTACTCCATATGGCTCTGACATTCAGGAAGCTTTGTCTAACTTAGGAAAAGTTTTGGATAAGTGTATTGAGATGAACCTATCCCTTGGTCTAGAAAAATGTGAATTCTTGATGACTGAAGGGATTGTGCTAAGTCATGCAATATCTTAGCAAGTGCTGTAGGTGGACCCCAACAAAATTTCCATGATCCAAAGGGTCCCACCTCCTCAAAAGGTGAGGGATGTCAGAAGTTTCCTAGGCTTATCTGGGTATTATAGGAGATTCATTAAATATTTTAGCAAGCTAGCCTCTCCTTTGTTTGGCCTCTTAGGCAAAGATTTTGAGTTCATATGGTCAGAAAACTGTCAAGAAGCCCTAGATACCTTAAACAGCAAGCTCATGACTGCAAATTCTGAGAAGCCCAAACTGGGCCCTACCTTTCCACATTCACACAGATGCCTAAAACAAACAATAGGAGTAGCCTTAGGACAAATTGATGAAAATTTACCTTATGCCATATACTTTATAAGCAAAAACAAGTTAAACGATACAATGATTGAGAAGGAACTCCTAGCTGTCGTGCATTCCCTAAACAATTTAGACATTATATCACAAGCTATCAAACCTTTTTGCACATTGATCATGCTACAATTAGATATTTAATGAAAAAACCAGATGTAAATTATCACATTATTAGATGGTTTCTTTTACTACAACAATTTGATTTCACCATTATTGATAAGCCCGATAAAGAAAATGTTGTTGCTGACTTTTTGTCTAGAGTAAATTTTCCTGCAGGTGAAGAAGGAATGGTGGATGACCAAATGCCAGATGAACACCTATTTTCTATCTTAGTACTCTCCCCATGGTTTTTTGATATAGAAAACTACTTGGTTTTTCACAGTTCCACGACAACTGTCCTCAAAAGAGAAGAGAAATATAGTAAGGAAAAGTGCCCCTTTCACCTAGATTGGGGACAATCTCTTCAAACTTGGTCGAGATCAGATCTTGAGAAGATGTGTCAGGGAGGAGGAAGTCTTTTACATCCTCCTAACCTGTCATGACGGGCCTTGTGGATGTCATTTTGTAGTAAAATGATCTGCCTTCAAGATATTGCAAGCATGCTACTACTGGCCCA
>APFE030363051.1:3785-14725 GCA_000404065.3 Pinus taeda | reverse complement strand
AAGACAGTGATGGTAGTGGAGCATGTCTTAGCCTCCACTTCACCCACTCACTAAAGAAAAAGAAAAAAGAAATAAAAAATAAGGACTCAAGTGAAAACCTCCATGAGGCGCTTGAGTCCCACCATTGGGTTGAAAACCTCTTCTGAGGTGGCCCAGTGATGTCAAGAAAAAAGAGAAAAAAATAATATCCCTGGGTGAAAACCACCCTTGGAGGCACCCAGGAAGGCAATTAGGGTGAAAACCTCCCTTAGGCGCCCTAGTTGTTTTCAAAAAAAAAAAAAGAGAAAAATAAAAGGGAATTTTCATTTGCATTGCAGGTTGCAGGAGGACTACAGGAAGCAAAAGAAGGTGAAAAGGGAACCTTGACATCCACACCAACACCTACCCTACCTTCCCACACTTTTCTCCATCATTTTTGGCATTTCTTTCACCCCACTGTGCTTCTTTTTCAAAAAATTGTGTTTTCTATAGGAGGCTCATGTGGGAATTACAGAGAGCCAGAAATGGATATAAAAGGAAATTTGAGGGATAGGGAAGCTTCATAAAGAAATTACAAACCCTATTACAGTATTCAAACCTCCTTGCCTTCAATTCCAAGCCTGCATCATACCCCAAGCATCATTTTTCTTCCTGTCCAAGAAAAACACAGGAAAACAATTTTTCAGGAAAAGAAAAAAAAACAAAAAAATAAGAGAGGAAGTAGCACCATCCACCTCACCTGAAGCCTACCTATTACCTCTCCATCTCTATATACATCTCTGGTATCCTCCTCAAATCTCCAAGCATAGAAGGAATTTGAAGTTTCAAGGGGAGAAACAACTACAGCAGCTCCTGTAGGAATTCCTATAGTAGCTAATCCCATCAAAACCCAACACCAGCAGTAGGATAATGCACACATGAAGGTTGAGAAGGCACCTAAAGCTTAGACCCAACCAGAGAAGAACCTACACAAGACACAACCACACATCAACAAGAAAACAACATGCATCAAAAGAAATCAAGGTATGCATTAGAGAGAGAGACACAACACCTCACAACAAATACATTCGGATCACAGGTAAGTAACTAACATGCTCCTTTGTTTGCATTTGTGTACTTAGAGGTCATGTAAAAGCAACGAGATGGTTGAGGTTAAACGAGGGAAAGGTGGCCAGTTAACTAGGCCACCTTCATCTAGTTGACTCCACTCATCCGAGATGTCACCCACATGTGCGCACAGTCAACTGAGGAAAGATGTCAAGCATAGGTAGTGGAGGATGAGTGAACTCCAATGCAATCATGAGGGATGATTAGGAGGAGGGGCCATGATGACAAGGTAGGTGGGGACCAACGGTCTGAATATAGCCAACGTATACTTTTCCAGCTCACCCCCCATCATCGAAAATATCCATAAAGCGTAATAAGTACTCCTCCCTGAGCACTCTCACCACCTTTTCCTTCATTCCCTCCTCGTAACTCAACTAAAACAATCTTCTTGTGCCCCCATATCCTTGTAAGCATTGTCCTCCATCAATCTCTCCCATATTCCTACTCTCGGTGTTTTCTACAGGAGCACTTACAGGTTCTACAGGAGCACCTACAGGAATTCTACAGGAGGCACAGTAGGATTCTACAAGAGGGACAACAGGATTCTACAGGAGGGAAAGTGAGTTGTTTTGAAGGGAAAAAACACGTGTTTTAGCACAATTTTTGGTCTAAGGAGGTAGGTTCCATGCATGCCCCATTGAATATCAAATATGAAAGTAGTGGTTTCAATTTGAGGAGGAAATAAAGCTTTTAGGAGGAGGAAATACATAAAAAAAGATCTGCTTATCTAAAAAAAAAAAAAAACATAGTCTACTCTATTTCTCTGTTTTTCACAAAAATTGTTGTCTCGATCTCCACATTTTGTTTCCCAAAAGAGTATAAACAAAATGATAGGAGGATTTATGAGAAAGGAGCCCACCAACTCCACCAGGCTCTATGCACATCCACAAGTGGTGGACATCTTCACAAGGGAAAATTGGATGAATTGCTTTGAGAAATTCCAAGGGTTTGATGAGGATATTTCCCAAGAGTTTGCTATTTCTCTAGTAGCCCACATAAGAACTCATGACATTGTCACCTATAGAGGTCTTTCCATGGAGATAACCCATAAATTTTTCAGTAGGGTCACTACTCTTCCTCTTGGGCTGCCTTGGAGTAAGGATGAGAAACCAATTGGCCAGGCTGCCAAGAAAAACTTTTTCCAAAACAATGAAACCCCTGTAGAGGACAAAAATGGCATTAGAAGGGCTAGCATACAATATCCTTGGGATGAAGTTAGTTACCAAATAATCAAATACATTTCCTGTGAGGGGAGGTACAACATTTTCTATGATTATCACTTTAGAATCCTTCATGAATTAAGGCATGGCATGGACACTCCAGCCCCTCAGAATCTCAACATCCCCTACTTCCTCCTGCAGTCTCTCATTGCCTCTAGCACTAAAGTTCAAGCAGGGAATTCAGAGAAGCTAGCTGACGATGGGTTAATCAAAATCCTAGTGGAATAAGCCCTCCATGCATTTACACTCGCTATAGCATGAGAAGTCTTTTGAAACATGAAAACTGAGGATGGCATAAAGGCCCTAACCTATGATATCAGTCCTACTGGCAGTGAGGAGGAAAAGTAGTAAGGGATAGAAGGTGAAGCCACTGGTGAATTAGCAGAATAAGGAAGGAAGGAAGAAAAACTATGATAAAGGAGGAGAAAACTGAAGAAACAGAGCAGGAAGAAACAGAGCAAATAAAAATAGAAAAAGAGATAGAAGGAGGAGAAAAAGAGGAAGAAAAGGAAGAACAAGGAGAAGGGTCCCCTAAGACTCTAGAAAGGGAGGCAGTAGCTACCCTCACTTCTCTCAGTACACCAACCAAGCCAAAGAAAAAAGAGGAAAAGGCAGGTCTCCATGTATTTCAAGGCTAGGAAGAGCACAAGAATCAAAACAGGCAAACCTCAGCCCTCTTTAAAAGTGCTAATTGCAATTGAAGATTCACCCTCTACCCAAGGAAAAGAATCCCCTTCCAAGGAACCTATCACATATGAAAGGGGGACTCCTAGATCTCCCACATGGAAAGAAAAGGTAGAACTACAGGACCCAAGAACAATCCTATAGGAGGCTCAAAAAGTTCTACAGGAGACACTGTCAAAACTACAAGAGACCCAAAAGCTTGAGGAAAGGATGGAAGGACAACCACAAGTAATAGAGGAAGAAACATAGCTACAAGAACTCGATCCTAGCCTAGTCTTTCCTCCTACTATAGTCTACTTGAGGGAGGAAGGATAATTCCACAAAAATTTCCAATTCCACTATTCTTTGAATTAGAGAAAGAGAGAATAAGAACACATAGGTGGATGCAAATAGCCAAATCGAAAGGAGTTGAGGTTATTGCCCATATGGAAAACAAGCTCAAAGAAATGGGTAGAGAGTTGAGTGCTATCAGACACAGGGAAGAAATTACAAGAAGCCACCTTGAAACTAAAAATGAATTGCTAAGGAGGCAGTTGTAAGAGAAAGAGACCCACTGGCATGCATGGCCAGCTTATCCATGGAGGCATTGCAATGTAGAACACCAGTAAAATCCTATGACCTATATCTCAAGGACCAATGGTTACAATTTCAAATAAAGACTTTGGCACAAAGAGGCACAATGTCTTTCCAAGGTTACAGGAAGTTTATGGATCCGTGTGACCAAAGAACATCAGAGGATAAGGCAAAGATGGCAAAATTCTACCTACATAACATGGCCCTCACAGACATGAATGTGTCGAACCCCAATGCCGGGCTAGGGGACTTGCAACTAATGGCCATGGCCTCATGGATGAACCATGAAGAGTTGAGCGCATCAGAAATAAGAAGATTGATGATAAAAGATCAGAATGAGCCATTAATGATAAGATTTGAGCCATTAGATCCCATGGCACTCATCAGCACACACAACATGCTTGCCAATAATCCTCATATTTCCCTTGGATATACAAGTGACCAAGCACAAGCCATTGCACACTTTGAGGATATGGAAATGCTACTTGGGGATGATTGTGTGCATGCATGCATGAGGAGATGGAACACCTTACCACATAGTCTGCAGATCAAGGAATATCATTCCCCGATGAGGATGAAGGAGGCATTAAGAAGAGTGCCAATGTACAAGTGCTCCATGCAAAGGCTGAAGGTCAACTGGATTGGCCTCAAACTGATTCCCCCACTGCTATTAGGCATGGTAGAAGGTAGAAGAGAAGAATAAGAGGAGGAGGAGTGGGAAGAGATAGAAAGGAAGGCAAGATTCTATGACAAGGAAGAGGAGATCACATCAGGAGCCCGGGATGCTAGGGAGGCCACCAAGGCCATAAAATATCAGGAGATGGACTAAGTTGATCAGAAGATGAGCAACACCTTCAGTAAGGGGTTAATGATGAGCCTCATAAATGGGTAATTTAATGGGCTCATTTTACCTCCTAACCTAGTCAAATCAACCATTCTCATAGCTTATTGTATGATCTGCTAGTTATATTTATGCTTATGGAGTGAGTTGAGTTAGTTATGATGCCATGTGGTCTAACATGTGTTTAATGCAGATTATTGATGAATTTTGAGGTCAAAATCAAGGATCCAGTGGGAAAATGGTAGCAATAACTCGAATTGGAAAAAGGAGAGTAATTATAGGAGGGAATCCCCCTCATTTATTACTCCTCACTTCAAATTCCCCTTCATTCATCTCGGAGTACAAGTAGCCAAATCATGCACTAGAAGGCAACCAAGCAAGTGGAGGATGACTGATGGTTATCTCGAGTTTTGGGAGCCAAGCCTCCCTAATTTTAAGGAAGTTGTTGGTAGCTTCATTTGTATAAGTAGAGAGGCATAGGACCTCACTAGGGTCGGATTTTTGTTGGATTTGTGCTTATGTAAACTCTACTCCAACTTTGAGCTTATTATTTTGTGACAGTTTCATGTAATCTTGTTATTGTTTTGATAATGAAGATGGAATCCTTTTTGCGCTAGCACTGAGTTACCTCAGAGGGATGAAGCTCTTGGGCTAGGGTCCAATCCAAGTAGCCAATCTCCTCTTCACTTATATTTGTATCTTTTATTTCATTTTGTATATTAGGTTGTTGTTAGATGTATTTCGTTTATGGTTAAGAATACTTTGCTTTTGATGATTCAGTAGTTTGCTTCCATTTGTGCTTTCTATAGCAGGTTAAGTAGTGATAAAGAGAAGATTCAAAAGGCTAGAAATAGTGCATTTTCCTCTCTTCCTCCATTTGGGATCATGATTTGAGGAAAATACCCTCTTGCTGCCCCAAAAACAAAAAATTTCCTCATTCATAGGACTTCTAGTGTTTGCAGCTTTTTAGTAGGTTAATAGTCTAGCTCTATTTTGCTTTAGATTTTCTTCATCATTATCACTTCTTTATTTGTATTAGTATTCTTTCATGCTTTCCTTTCTTGTATCACTTCTCAACATTTATTTTCATAGATCATAGTTTGGACTACTTTGATGCAAAACTTTGTTTTTCTAGATGCACTTATTTCATTACTTGCTTGATCTTATTAGTTGACTGACAGTTCTATTGCAATAGATCTATTCTTATAGTAGGCCAGCTTATCAGCCATCCCATCCTCCACCTGATCCATCCCCTATAGATCGCCCAAGTCTCACCTTAATTCTGCCTTAGTTTTCTACATTTTCCATAGAACTTATTCCTCTCTCCTTGAGCAAACCCAATCATATTTCTCTCTCCTGGTGATTCTTGATAGACCCTAGGTTCCCTAATACCTCATTCCAACCTTCATACACCTTTTCCACCCTCTCTTACACCCTCACAATAGTAAAATCCACTCTCACCCTCCTATTGTAGGCCTCATGTAGTTTCGTATTTTCCTCCGGTAGATTTCCTATGTCCTCCTGTAGATTTTGCTATAGCCTTTATTTTGAAGGCCAAGTGTGGGAAAAGCCTCTAGAAGGCCACCTGAAACCTTCTAGGATCCATCCACGCCATCTTACATCCTCTCGAATCCCTAAATCACCCTCCAATGCAACCTATTCGCTGCGACATTCACACACAATAAATTACATGCATGTAACATTCACATAAAAATACATAAAAATCCAAATAATTTTTTTTGCTTATTCACTTCCAAAAATAGCTCAGTTAGATGTTGCTTACTTCCTTGAGTAGGTAATGGCATTCTTTCATGGTTCATAGTGCTTTCTACAAAAGTAGGATTAGTTGGTTAAGTATGGTTTACTAGGTTTGCTTTACATTTCTGTCTTTCTTCGTTTTGCAATTAGAGTAGCATCTATAGAGTAATCTTTCTCTGCTGTCATCACATGTAGAGCTTCTTTTGGAATCCATAGAAGCTGGTTTGAGCTCCTAGTGATCTTGCACTGGCTGACCAACTGACAACCTACAGTAAGAACTAGTACTTGTGCATACAACACTGATGCTTCCAAGTTTGTTACGAACTACCAGATTGACAAGAGTAAAGTAGGTAGCCTAACAGTTGCAACATTATTGCTGCAATACTATTGCTCGCCACATGGTCCATCATATCCATGGGTGCTGCTATGCACATACTAGGCATAATATACTCCATTGGACTTGCAGTGTTTTCTCCATAGGCCAGCTTAGAAGGCATCTATCCCATTAGTTTCTTGCTTGTTGTCCTATAAGCCCACAAGAATACTAGTACGTGCAGGTCTCAATCACTTCACTATGCATTATATACCGTGTTAACTACTTCACATACTTCATTAAAGGCTTCTATGTGGGTAACCTTCTGCATAGTCATTCTTTCCAGCCTTTGTCATTCCAACTCGAGGGACCGTTCATGCAATTGCCTCCCTAACACATGCTTATTGACTGTGTTCCCAAATGTGAAGTCCATGTGCATCCATGTAGGTTGTTTACCATATGCCTATACCCACCTGGACAAATGTGCATGCAGCCCATCTCATACATCGTATTTATCTATTAGTTGCATCTTAGGTTTCCCAAAACGCATGCACATCATTCTCCTGCATTCGTACGATTCATCCAAGCTTCCTTGGTGCATACCCCACCACCTCACATCCATAGCATGCAGTACCCACTTCAAAGCCTTTAAATGTTGCTATTGTAGCACCTCCCTTTCAAATCTATTCAAGAAAGCATCTACCTCACTTAACCCCTCATAAGAAGGCAGATCCCTCATTTCCATCAATACATAGTACAATGAACTTGTCATCATATTACATTTTAGCGTGGTCACCCTATGCAACCAGTTCTACCATCGATCTATCTCCTCATTAGAATCTGATCTCCAAGAGCTTTTGCGCTCCCATGAGATCTATTCATCCGTGGTGGGGTTTACCTAGTCTTGCTCTCGCACGGTTATCTTGTACATGCAGTCCAAATCGTCATCGCTTTCATAGTCGTGCATCAGCTCTGTGTAGCACAATCATTTTGTAGGGTCCAAAGGTACGACTACGCATAGAGACTTTCTCTAAAAATTCATCTTGCACTTCTTCAAATTAATCATGCGATTCATGTCAGTGGCCCAATCGATTCCTAGGAGCATGGGGTAGGGATTGTTTTCATCAACAATCTCTATCACTTCAATGTCTCCTAGCATGCTTGCCCCTTCAAAATCCACGGTGACTCCCTGCAATATACCCATAGGTATTATCTTTTTCTCGTTCACCATTATCAGCTGGAAAGGAGAACATTGCACTCCCATGCGCTCCCATGTCTGCTTCGGAAGAACGTTCATGTTCGATCCTAGGTCTAGAATTACTTTTTCCATCTCATATTCTCCAATATATGCAGTCATCCTCATTTCTCTTCATGTCCTTCTCGCATGGTTTCCAATATTTCGGACTATGCGTGACTCTCTTGGCGCGGTCCCAACGCATCTCTTAATGAGTTCCTATAGTGCCTTTACAACCTTACTGTTACACAGTAGCTTCATGCATGTTTCTAGGAACGTCATAAGCATAGATGGTCCCATTTTTGGCTCTGATCTATCTTTGCTTCTTGAAGTGGAGGCATCAAAAAAGCTCTTCCTATATTCCATGAAGGTTTCCTTAGTGTGCTCCAAATAAAACTCTCGTTCTTTTGTTGGAGCCTTGCGAACCCAAGTACTATCTCCAGGCTGTTTGCCTTTATTTCCTCCCATTGTAATTCCACTTTAAAGCACAATGTTCACATTTGGATCTTCCTCACGTGGCTTAGAACTCATCATTTGTAGGTTTTAAGTCGGGGGAGGTTGGAGCGCTCCCTTGTCATGGATCCTAACTATTAGCGTACGACAATCCTCCTTCTCGTGATCAAATAGGGTATAGTACAGACATGATGGATGCGTTGGATTCATACAATCATGGCCATAATGTCCTAGCGCTCCGTAATTGTAGCATATCAGTTGTCCTCGACCTCTTCCAGGTCCTCCTCAACCTCGGCCTCATCTGCGCCCCTGAAATCCGGTTCGCGCCACTCCTGCATTCTAGTCAAGGGGCCCCATTTCAGCCTGAAATTTGTAGGTGGGATTCCTATCCATCATCATCTCATAGCTTCTACAAGTGCGCTCATCATGTCCAACCGATTTATAAAACTTACAGAATAAATTTTGTGAATTCTGTAACAAATGGAAGATGTCCATATCATGCTTTCCTCCTATTTGACAAATCATGCACCATAAAGCAAGCATCGTGCTAATTCCTACTTATGCCTCTAGCCTTAATGACATTAGTCCTCCTCCCGCAAGGTACTTTGTGAACACTGGGCAGTGGTCCTTGTCATGATCCTGAACCTTACATTTAATGCACCATACCCCTTCACACACTTTTAGCCAGCTTGTCCTGTCCTATTTCAGACTCTGCATCTCAAGGCATAAGTTTTTCAACTGCGCGTGCATCTGCTAAACTCCTAGCTTAGGATCTTGTATTAGGGTCTCATGCAGCCTCTTCATGATCTCTAAGGCCTCTGCCTAAGTTTTTAACCTCTGTTGCGACAACACATTCTTCAAATGCGTCATTAGCGATGCTACAAACCATTTGCGGTGTTGTCCATCCGTCAAAGTCATATTAGCTTCACAAATTGTGCACTTCAGTCTCCGATCCAACTCCTAAGGAGTCTCACCTAGTAGCATTGTGATATCTTTGAATCCAATGATCAATTCTACCTCTGACTTCAACCTACTAAATTCTCTGTTCAGCACAATTTGGATATCCACGATCCCCGCATTCGGATTGTCATTATAATGCTTAATATACCAGGTCAATGCATGATCTTGTAGAGAAATAACCAACATCACTTTCTTTATAATCTCATCTGTAGCTCCCTGTGCTTCCCATATGACTCTTATCACGAATTAAAACTATTATGAATCTTCATTTCCTACTCCCTTAAACACAGGCAACTTTTTCGCGCTTGCCATATTGACTTGCGATGGTGGTGTTTGGTCAATTTAGTATTCCTAAATTGATATCATTAATTGTCAACCTGGGGCTCATAAGCTGATGAAGTGAAGGTGTACTATATGTACTTAAGCAACCTCTTAGAGCTTTTTGTCGTTTGGGGGGTGTTGTTTGTGATTAATTTATCTTCCTAAGATGGAGTGATGTTTTTATAAACAAATGAATGATGGTGTGTGTGGAGTGAATTCTAGATGAGTGAGGGTGTGTGATTAGTGGTTTCTAACTACTTGCTGAAAAGGAAAACTTGAAGGAAATAAATGAATTAAAATGAACTGAAAGAAAAGAACCACTTTCTAATGGTATTAGACACCATCCATGTTGCTGCAAATAAAAAGTAAGAAAATCACTTAAAAGACCAATGATAATGTTTATCTCTTCCTAACTCTCTGCCTCTAACACATAGTACTGTGTAAGACACGATTAAGAAGTAGCTAAAGGTAAGTCTAAGAAATGATAAAAATGAGAAAAATCTACTTTAAAGACTAGTGATAATATTTGGCTCTTTCTAACTCTCTGCCTCTAACACATAGTACTGTGTAAAACACGATTAGAAAGTAGCTAAGGATTAGTCTAGAAAGCACCCAAAGCCAGCTGCAAGTGATTAGTATTCTGATCTCTAAAAGATAAACAATTTATAGTAAGAGACCATTTATATGTTAGCAGACAGATTTGAGAAATAAAACTAAAAAATTAGCTATGGAAATAAAGTAAAAGGCAACAACTTTGAATCTGTCAACTGAAACTACCACTAGATATAAAGAAAACACATAAACACACAAGTAATCCCGGGTCAAAAACCTGCAAAAGAACAATGCTGATCAGCTTAAAAGAAAGGATTCAAAATGAATTAAAATGAAGTGAATTATGTTGTACATAGGTCAAGAAAAGGAAATATTGAACATAAAAATACTATACAAGGTTAATATGAACAGGGGCCCTCCATTCACATAACCCAAAGAAGACTCAAAGTTTTGAAAGCTTCAAAACAGCACTGCTTCTATTACTCCATGTGCAGAAATTCACAGTCAAGAGTGCTAGAACAGCACTATTAAAAGAGAGTCTTGGGAATGCATGAAAATTATAACAAGTTCGTAAAAATACAGCAAGTAAAAGTTAACATAAGCGTACGTAGACGCAAGTATTTATAGGCATCTGAAGGATATCCTATGCGTGCTACTAAAACTGAAAATAAACAAACCATCATGCGTAATTAAAACTGCAATAACACGTCATGAGCCTGCGTGGGTGAGCTGGAGGTTCTGTTCGTCATGGGCATTGAATCCAGAGTTGGATTATGTCCCCCACATCCTGCGTAACACGGGCAAGTCACCATTTGAGCTGACGTGACCCAACAGCTTACGCATCACCGTTAGGCTGCCTTCGTTGACTGGATCTTGCCCCTGTTTGACCGGAGGTACAGATGACGTGGATGATTGAACAAATGGCACAGGAACCTCGAGCACCTT